>JBAMBO010000084.1:0-56685 GCA_037044535.1 Lordiphosa magnipectinata | reverse complement strand
CTTTTATACTCTGTACCAAAGGTACACAGAGTATATTAAGTTTGTGCCAAATTACAGTGAGAAGAAATCATTTCCGACCCTATAAAGTATATATATATATGTTGATCAGCGTCAACGGTCGAGTCGATATAGCCATATGTCCGAGATGGTCCGAGGTGATGAGTCCGAGGTTTGACTTGTAAAGGTTTGAGGATTGACGAAAAAACACTGTCGTTAATATCATACAAATATATTATTCATGCATCTGAGAGCAGGCCTTAAAAGGTTACATGGTTTTTGGCTCACAAAAAAGAAAGGAAATGTGATGTTTTGACAGAGTAGTTAACCCTAATTTATGATTTATGGTATATAAATTACTCAAATTGCCTTGTAAGACTAGTTATGATCAAAAAAATCACAAATGCATCCATGTTTTAAGAAAACTGCTATCAAAGTTTCAAGTAGGTCGGCTTATCCCCTAATGGAACATATTTTTACATGCTCTCTTCAATAGACTCTTATTCCGATTATCTTGAAACTTTTGGAAAATATTTTAGACATAAAAAATCGATTTTTAGAGCGAAGCTCTTTTATGGACGTTCGACTGGGGGATTCTTTTGGGTATTTGTCTTTGCATTTTGTATTTGCAAGATCAGCCGCTTTTACCATTTGCTGTGGCAGCAGGTGGGTTGTGTGTGGAGTGGGTCGATGTGAGGGGGAAGTGGGGGTGGGAAGATTGGCTGTCATGAGATCAAGCTGAGAATTCAGTGCTATAAATTACATGTGTTTGTTTGACAATGACTTGACAGTGACTTGACAGTGACTTGACAGTGACTTGACAGTGACTTGACAGTGACTTGACAGTGACTTGACAGTGAGTTGACAGTGACTTGACAGTGACTTGACAGTGACTTGACAGTGTCTTGACAGTGACTTGACAGTGACTTGACAGTGACTTGACAGTGACTTGACAGTGACTTGACAGTGACTTGACAGTGTCTTGACAGTGACTTGACAGTGACTTGACAGTGACTTGACAGTGACTTGACAGTGTCTTGACAGTGACTTGACAGTGACTTGACGGTGACTTGACAGTGACTTGACAGTGACTTGACAGTGACTTGACAGTGACTTGACAGTGACTTGACAGTGACTTGACGGTGACTTGAGAGTGACTTGACTTTGGAGAACAGTGGAAGAGGGTATTTGAAAGAGGTGGCTGAAGAGGGGGTAGGAAAAAAAGGAGGGAAAGCAAATTTGAATTGAATATTAATTGAAGAGTGGCTGCGTTTAGGTCAAGTTGTGAATTCAGTGCGATATATTATAAAGTTTAATTCATTTCCATTATACATTTCGGACTTAAATATCGAATCAGCTCGCGTCCTTAAACAAGAAATTAAGAAGTAGAACCAGGTTTTCATGCCCTTGGTTGATGATATCAACCTACCAGAAACTTAAACTGCCATTTCAGATCCTAAACTTAATTACAAATCTGCTTGAGTACTTCAAGCAAATCATTTTCCTTTAAAAAATGTGTCTACAACAAAGATGGTCCAACAACTAATTATACAGTTAATTATAAGGTATGCGAAATAAGTCACCTTATAAATCTTATGATCTGCTGCCAGAGCTTTGCTAATCATTTTTTCAATTTCGTTTTTTTTCTTACTTTCCTCTAAGACAATTTCCATGCTTGCAATAACAATGTTAAGCACAAGACTCTATAAGGTGTCGTTAATTTTATTAAAAAGCTAATGCGCCTCGCATTACAGAACGAAATAATTGAGCTTACATTATCAGTTTTTGTCTTCGTACACGTGCATACAGGCGTAAATTTAAAGCAGATTTTTCGCCATAAGTTATAGCCAATAAAAAAGTGAGGTTTGATTCATAATCTGTAGATTTGAATCCAAAATTAACTTCAATTTTGCAGGAATGTTTCAAAGCCAATAACTCTCTAATGAAGAGCTAGCCAAATTATCGCCATATCGCGAAATGGGAATGTCTCAACAGGAATTTGCTTCCGAAATGGCGAGAAGATATTTTAAAATTCAAAAGTATTTAAAAGATTCTGAAAATCACAGAAAAAGACCACGTTTTGGACGCCCGCCATTGCTGAAAAAACGTAATAAAAAAAGAATAAAAAAGAAAAGAATTAAAGAAAACCTAAGTGCAGACCATATTTCCCACAAACTAGCTCTCCCAGTGTCGAAGCGTCGTGTGCAGCAAATTTTACGTGACGATCAATTCAATTCATATGAAAAAAGGACCGTCAAATTTCAATTACTTCCTAGGCACAAAGTTGCCCGTATGCACTTTGTTGAGATGCATAAGTTTTAGAACTTACAGTGGCAAAGTATTATCTTTAGTGATGAAAAAAGTTTAATTTAGATGGCCAAGATTGGCATCAATGTTATTATCGGGATATACGGACGCCAAAACAAGTAAGAGTGTCACGCAATTTTCAAAGAAGGTTCGCCATTGGTGTGAGCTGCATTTGGCTTTGCTGGCAAGAGTTCAATATGATTTGTAACACACAAAATGAACTCTGAAAGGTATGCCGAACTATTTGACGAAGTTTTTGTAATTATGTACAAGAATATTTCAGAATTTCTTGGACATTCCAACAGGACAATGCTGTGTACCACGTTTCAAAACGCACTAAACTATTTTCTTAAGGAAACCAAATAGCGGTTTTGATGTGGCACGCAAAAGGTACAGATCTTAATTCCAATGAAAAATTTTAGGAGATACTTTCCAACAAAGTCCACATGCATGGGAGGCAAGTTAACAAGGTAAAAGAACTTATAAAGTCTATTATCGTAGATTGGGCTATATGGGATGCATCAATTCTTCGAAACTTGGTTAATTCAATGTTAAGACGCATATTGAAGGTTATTAACAGTAATGGAGGACATTTTTAGGTATATTAAAAAAATCACGGTGACTAAACCTTATTAAAATCGTAATATTCTGAAATTATCAGTTCACTTATTTCGTTCTGAAAAATATAAATTAAATTTTTTTTTAAAGTATTATGATTTCATTAAATTTTTTAAGAATTGGAATTGAAATGTTACTTCGTTAAGTTGAAAGAAAAAATAAAAACATTTGAATATATTTCCAGCTTTAGTATATATCAAGGATTATATGATTGTAAGGTGACTTATTTCGCATACCTTACAGTCAAAAATATATTTCTTATATTTCAGAAATCAGGGTCCAAAATTTTGTTGAAAACTAGTTCTATTTTTTTGCTATCTCAAAGTTTGAGTTTATCCAAACGAATCCACAAAGTGTCTTATTTCCAGTACTAAATTTACAATTGGATTTATCGTCTTGAAGAGTTTCGCTTGTACCGGGCGTTCCATGACACCCACTCTTTTTTGGAAAATTCAAAACCCAAGTCACCCCTTACATCAATTACACTGTGCAACACTAAAAAGTTGATAGAGTCGGGACCAAAAAATTCTGAGAGGGTATGATGGTAGTACAAAAACCTTCGCTGGATTTGGTCTGAGGAAGTTGTTGCTTGTTCTTAAGTAACAAATCAAAAAAGTAACATCTTTATACTAAAAACAAGTAAGAGCGCTGTACTCGAGTTTCCCGACTACAAAATACCCTGTTCAATTGAGACAATTGTTTAATAACTTTTGAGTTTTTGCTCGTATCTTATTTTCCTTTTGAGAGTAGTTAGATGTAAGGCCTAGTATATATTAAGCCACCAGGTTCTAACTCTTAAATAGTTTTTTGCGGTTTGAGGGGGGAGGGGTGTATATTTTCAAAATCTGAATCAAACTTGATCTGGGTACGGTATACACCTATGTGCATGCCAAAATTTGTGTCTCTATCTCGTATAGTCTCTGAGATCGACGCGTTCATACAGACAGACAGACAGACGGACAGACGGACATGGCTATATCGACTCGGCAGTTGATGCTGATCAAGAATATATATACTTTATAGGGTCGGAGAAGCTTCCTTCTGCCTGTTACATACATTTGCACAACTTCATGATCCCCTTTTCCCATTTTTAATGGGAACAGGGTATAATTACAAAAATGTCTTAAAATCATCATGTTTGCCCCTCATTTTGTACTGTTTTTCAACTTTGTCTTGAAAACTGTAACGAATGTGACTAAGCAATGCAGGACAAAAACGTAGCTTGGACTTAAATAATCAATCGATTGGAACATACCAACTTCATTCGATTGGTCCTTCGTATAGTTACGGGCCCTTAAGCATGTAGAATTGGAACCAAAACTCGAAAAATGGCAATTTTTGGTACCAATTGGCCGACACAGTCAAAAATTTCGATGATTTTGTTTTAAATCAAGAAAATAGTAAGAAAACATAACTTAAAAACTGTCAATAAAAAAATTTTATATTTTTACTTTTTTACCGAAAGTGTTAGTTTTTTCGAGTTCTTATGATAGTTATACGTGCTTGCGGGCCTATAACTATGTGAAAGAGTAACTAAATGAAGTTGGTTCGTTCCGACGGTTTGTTTATTTTGGTATAAGCTACAACTTTGTGCTGTATTACTTGTCCAAATTTGAAACGGGTTTCCAGATGAATTTGAAAAACTGTAGAAAAGTGATCAAAACTTGGCTTTTTTGGGCCACTTTTGTAATTTTGAGTATGAAGATATAATTTTTTTGATTTGCTGCAAAGAAATGTTTTGTAGGCCAAGCGAAGAGCAACAACTTTGTTGAAGATTTAAAAGCAAAATTCAAAATAGTTTACGAGATATGGAATCGTTAGTCCTACTCTGAAGCTGAAAAATTCAAAGTGCAGTAAAAAGAAAACGGCAGCTAATCAGACCAAACCAAGACAGGGTTTTTCTACTACCATAACATCCTTTCAGAATTTTTTGGTCTCAACGCTATCAACTTTTTTGAGTTCAAAAATGTGTCATTACTGTGTTATTACTTTCTTCTCTTTGTTAAATTTTCGTTTTTTTAAGCATATTTGTGTAAATTTCCAATCTATCTGGAACAATCGATGGTTTTCTAAAAACTATCTATGACTCAAAATTCTAATTTAAGTAGAGTACTGTAACGTTTTAAGACTACTAGTTAATTTATCTTAAAAAATGAGTCTTTAGCTTTCACGCAGACGTCACCTTCATCAGCTACTCTTTATAAAAACACTTTTCTAGGTTAAAACCAAAATTTGAAGTAGCACGACAATTTCACTTTATTTGAGAATTTTAAACTGATATAAAAATTGTATTTATTTCGCATATCAAAATTTTGCCTATAAAAAAATTTGAACAAGCCTAGAACTGCGTAACACAAACACATGTAAATACTTGCCAACATATAAAACAAAAAAATTGTCAAATAAATGGCGACAAAACCAAAGTGCACAACTTATGAATATTTAAACATGTACACATATAGGTACATATATGCATGATCGAGTAAGCATATGGCGATTGGCGAATTTAAAGCGATGACAACATAAACTGATGACGACACAACCATAACCTGTCCCTACAACAAAGTTCCGAACCAGCATTTTATATATTTAATAATGGAAATGTAACGCTTAAATTACTTGACAGAAGAGTCGAAACCAGTTTTCCACAGTCAATTAAATTTTAAACATAAATTTCCAACGGTTGCTCCAGACAATTACTAAAAGAGACAAAAAAAAAAATGACAAATCAACAACATTCAATCGCATGTCAAAAAGCATTATTTTATTTTTGTTCTTTTGCCGACGACAACGACGACTGTCATCAAAATGCAAACGAAGTTGGGGTAGGTAAAATGCCTTTGTATTGAGCCATTCCATTTCTATGCAAGTCCGAAAAACTACCAAAAAACAACAACAACAAAATATTGACAATACCAAATGCGCAGACATTGACAACAATTGCGGCGTCTGGCCGTCATTTACAAATACTCGCACACAGCTCCAGCTCCAGGTTCAGTTTCAGTTTCAGTCTATATTCATCCTTGGATTGTTCATCAATTTTTAGTTTGCTGCAGTTGACGATTTTGACGCAGACACTTGAACTAAAATTGATTCGATTTCCATTATTTACAGATTTTTTTTTCGTTTAAAGCAATTGCATCGCTGTTGCTGTTGATGATGTAATTTATGACTCGTATTAAATTTAATGCTGCACATGACAAACAAAATTTAATAGGTTACAATAACAATAAAGCGAAAAAAAAAATAAAATATATATGATAATTTTTCTGAGCAATTATGTGATGAATATACGTATATGGAAGTTTAATTGCTTTATGGGTTCGCTTTTTGTGTAGAGGCACCAAAAATGAATTTAAAGATGTGGCAAATGCATATTCAATTGAATTGAAGGTATATAAAAATATGACTGGGACTGCCATAAGGGTTTAAAAAATATGGATTTAGTGATAGTTTAATATAAACCGTTATAGAGGGATTTTACATTAAGCAAACATGCCTTTATTTAGATACTGCTTTATGGTTTAGATAAATAAGGGATACAAATAAAAATAAGGATTAGGTTACACACATTTTAGTCCATCTGTTCGATTGCTTTTGCTTCAGATAAGTCATTTCATATATACTTTATAGCAGAGGTGCGCAGAATGAGCTTACGGCCGCGTGAAAACAAATACAAATGCAAAAAATACATCTCATGCAAGAACAACTTCAAGAAATAGAAAGAGAAACTCGATTTTTGTTAGTTTGTGTATATGTGGTCATTGCTGTCTCAAGCAAAAGCGCGCGAGGCGAGCGCTGATTATGCAAAAGCAACATTGTTGTTGCGTTCGAGTTTGTCGGAGACATAGGAGCAGTGTTGCCAACTTTTGCCGAGCAACAAAATCCGTTTTCGGCTGGACGGAGAGGAAAAATAAAACTGTATTTTTCGACAAAAAAGCTGGAAAAAAAGCGCATGTCGTTTCTTATTATTTATGCAATTATATTTTTAATATATGATCAAAGTGATGAAGTTCTTCGTCCTCATCCTAATCGAAGCAACATTTCACATGTCGGCGTAACCCGCATCTACCTATACTACACATATTCAGGCATGTTCTCAATTTCGCTTCCACGGCAACTTTTCGAAAGGCAATACCATAACGAAAAAATATTTCGTTTTGAAAAGTAATGCTTGTTGGTCGGTGAAATGGAAAGTAATTGCCAATTTACGCATTCTTACAGTTGCTAGATGTAAATAAAGTGAATTTTCCTTAATTTTGTGATCAATTTTGAAATTGTTAGTGAAATTTGATTTGCATTAAGGTCTTTAATTAAATTACAAAGAGTTTTTTTGTTAAATGTGTCCAGATTTTGCCTGTGCCAGTCAAATAGAAACGAGAAGGCCAAGCTAACTTCGTCTGTGCCGAAGTTTTTATACCCTTGCAAATGCTGTTTTTGAAATGTCAGAGTTTAAGAACGCTTATATCAAAATCTAAAAAATTTTTAACTAAAACCCATTTTCCGACAGATAAACATCTGATTTCGACCAAATTTCGCGAATCTTTTTGAAAACATATCAAATTAACAATCGCGGAGTTGAAGAAAGATAAGAAAGATAATAGACTAAGACACATTTTCCGACCGATCGGTCCTATGGCAACCATAAGATATAGTCACCCGATGTCGATCAACTTTTTCAAATTAGTTTGAAAGCGTTTAATATTAAGAATCACCGACTTTAAGAACGATTTACTTGAAAACAAAAAAGTTTTTTTCACTAAGACCCATTTTCCGACCGATCGGTCCTATGGCAGCTATATGTTATAGTCATCCGACTTTGACCAAAATTTGCAAATCTGTTTGAAAACATATAATATTAATTATGGCCGAGTTTTATGACGCTAGCATTCAAAACAAAAAAGTTTTTCTTACTAAGACCAATTTTCCGACCGATGCTTCCTATGACAGCTATAAGATATGGTAATCCGATTTTGTCCAAAATTTGCAAATCTGTTTGATAGCATATAATATTAATAATGGCCGAGTTTAAGGGCGCTAACATTAAAAACAAAAAAGTTTTTCTCACTAAGACCCATTTTTTGACGGATGGTTCCTATGGCAGCTATAAGATATAGTCATCCGATCCGGTCGGTTCCGACATATTAGCAGCGTGCAGTAAAAAGAAGACTCTGTGCAAAATTTCAGCTCGATAGCTTTAAAACTGAGAGACTAGTTTGCGTAGAAACAGACGGACAGACAGACGGACAGACAGACGGACAGACAGACAGACAGACAGACGGACGGACAAAGCTCAATCGACTCAGCTCGTCGCCCTGATCAAGAATATATATAGTTTATGGGGTCGGAAATGAATATTTCTATGCGTTGCAAACTTCTGGGCAAAATTGTAATACCCTTTGCAAGGGTATAAAAAGTAAAACGACTGTTCCATTCGACTGTTCCATTTGGAATTGAGAACATGCTAGACTATAATTTTAATTTAATTTCTTAATTTCATTTTCAATATCTAATAGCCTATTTCCACTGGCTTCATTTCTTATCATTTTCATTTCTAAAAATGATGCTGTTTACATTGACAAATCTTCATCATTTTGATATTCGCAATGCCACGTTGACAAAAACAGCTGAATGGTTTGATTTAAACAACAGGCGCCACTTTCAAACTCACGGGGAGTTTTTGCAATATTTACCCAAAAAAAGACATACCCGGCAGGAAAGCAATTACCCTGGGCGAACGCATTGTTAACGCCCTGAATAATCAGCAGAAAGCTAAATACACAACTTATTTTGACTAAATTATATTATAAACAAAATTGCGCCTTATTTTTAAATTCAAATCAATAGTTTATTGGTGATGACACTTTCTATTTCCAGAGAGAAACGAGTAGTGCCAGAGAGTAGCGAGTATTTTTTAAAAAAATACCAAATTCCTTCGTGGGGAATGCCATCATTTTTGAGAAATGAAGGAAATGAAGGGCAAAATGCAACAACAATTTGTATGGAAGAAATGATATCATTTTCCTCATTTCTTGTCATTTCAAGAAATGAAGCTTCATTTCTTTGGTGGAAATAGGCTATTATACATAATATTAAGTTGAGCGTGCTCACCTCCATTAGATTTCTAAGTTTTGATTTTACTATATTAACCTGACTGAAGACACGCCCAACTTCAACGTTGGACCATGACAAGTACAACATCTGAATCGCAAACGAGGCTAAATCAAAAAGTCTTTCATTACCTCCTGAGTCCTTGGAAGCGATTACTTTACTCCAAAACTTTAGTTTCATCGTAATTTTCCAATAGCTTCTACGAAAAATACTTTCAAAATGGTAACAATGCTTAGTTTTTTTTGGTCGTAGAATGATGTGCAACAACTTCAGTAAACTGAAGAGGTATCGAATTCATTCTTCCGAAGCAAAGACTTATACTCCGGTTTCTGCAGCCAGACTATACGACTTTTTTGTTAGCACTTTAAGATGATTGTTTCCTGAACGTTAGATGTGGCAATTAGGGTCGATAAATGACTGACAGAGATGGCAAACTATCGATTTGTTTATGTGTTTTGCAAATGACTCCAAAATAATAATAAAGCTGAAAAAAAACCAAAATCATTTGTAAAAAAGCTGAAATTCCCGCTTGCCGCTGTTTCTAAAAGCTAGAAATGACGGGAAAAAAGCTGATTTGGCAACACTGCATAGGAGAGAGAGAAGAGAGACACATATGAAATTGTAGTTGCAGGACAGCACGCGCCGACTACATAACCTTCACTCGGAAAGAAAGAGAGGAGAGCACGTATATGACTATGTGGACCGTATACGCGCCAGCTATTCATTTGCGCAAAACAACAAAAAATGCGTGGCTTGCGGAATGGGCTTGGGCACCCCTGCTTTATAGGGTCGGAGATGAATCCTTCTGGCTGTTACATATTACATACTTTTGCACAAACTTAATATACTCTATTGTGGAAATGCAATTGAGAAAAAGGCTAATAGAGAAAAGGTTGGTAAACGTTTGTTTCTGTAGAACATGAACTTTTCAAAGCTTTAAAGAAACTTGTAATACCCCTTCGTTTACCTTGATTTTCGCAAATAAAAGTACTGAACACATTATCATGTTGAGCTGCTTTTTCAGTTGAGGAAGTTCCTATCTTAAGCTGTTTCACTCAGCCAGTATGCGATGCAGCAAAAAATGCATATTAGCTGTCATCATTAATTAAACAGTTGATTTACTATGAAAATTTTCCTAAAAACTGTCTAACCCGTCTATAAAATGGAAACTATTATAACTTAATGCTTATGAGAAGACAACAACGGTGGCAGTGTCGACTGTAGTGTGAATTTCGAACATGAACAAAATGATCGCCGGCGCGTCCATCTCTAACAATGACCAAGACCACATTCCCGTTTAAAATTGTTTACAATTTCCTCAACATTTTCGCATAATTTTGTTCCACTTTGAACCTGTTTAAGGTATACCAAAAACCATCACGCGCATGACTTCACATCGATCGCGTCAAAGATATCATATTCTCACAGTATGGCGCCCAATTAAATGCCCCACCAGCGCCTAAATCAAATTGTAATCAAGAAAAAAAACAAAAAAAAATCAGCATTATGGTTATGGCAAATTTACCATATACGTGCTGGGGGTGACCAGACATACCAATTTGGTCAACATGGTCAAGTTTCAATTAACAACAGCAGCAGCATCAGCAGCAGCAGCAGCAGTTGGTCAAAAGCTCCGAGGTGTTAAATTTTTCACAGCCAAAGCGCAAAACTTTAGGCAAGTTTGTTCCGATATGGGCAGACGTTCTGAAAACGCAAAACTACAAGTAACATGCCAGCCAGTTGGGTAGTACACAGTCATGTTCAAATTGTTAATTGCGTTAACTAGATTAAATAGTTGGATTTGACATTTTTAACATTTTATTGCTTGTTAGTGCGACAAATTTAGTAAATATTTTTGGATATTTCTTTCCAGTTTTTGCCAGTTATGGCATTTTTACGCAATTGTTTTCAACGTTATCTCAATATATTTTTGAGTAAAATATGAATTCCATATTAGTTTAAAGTGTCATGTCTGCGGTTTCTATATAGAAATATTTGACACGGTTCTTTTTTTGTTTTTTTTTTTTGTGCGAGTTGTAATTATGCTGAGAGGCGAGAGATTGGACTAGTAATTGATAGGTGGCTGTATATTAGATGGTAGAATTTGTAACCCACAAAGTATCTATCAGTACATGTCATTTTTCTAACTTTCTTGCCAGGTCGCACTTTTGAGTGTCTGTTCGATTCGTGACTTTACTCACCTGCTTTAGTGTCAGTCTCGCCGTATAGCGTAAATCGCTACCCTCCCGCTTGAACATGGCATGTGGTTTATCCCTTATGATGAACACAATATCCGCTGGTATTTTACCCGGTGCCTGGTCGCCCTCCTTTTGGAACGTGACCTTTGTGCCCGATTTCCAACCAGGCTTAATTGATATTTGTAAAACTTTATCCTCCTTTTTAGAGGAGGATCCATCTGGCTGGACAACACGTCGTGAGATTTTCATTTTCTTAACACAGCCATGATAGATCTCCTCCATTGTTACATAGAGATCATGTTCGACGGGTGGATCCTGTTTCTGTTCCTTTTTGAATGGTGTATGCACATTAAAGGAGTGTGATCTAAAAGAAGGCCTACGCAAGATTAGCAAGAAACAAGATGTGTTTGTTTTGCAACCTACCTGAAGGGACTGCCCAGGCCATGCCTAGAGCCAATGCCGCCAAATGGTGATGAAAAGAAATCTGGTTCCGTATCCAAATCGAAAACATTCTTATCAAACAGATTATCGCCCATGTCAAAGAATGAAGCAAATGGATTGCTATTGCCAAAGAATTGAGCAAATGTGGCACGAGGATCGCCATGGAACTGATATGTAAATGTATTGTTAGTGCTGCCACCATTTCGAGTGCCTGAAAAAAGAAAGATTCGTTAAAATATGATTGAAAATTTAAATCCGCTGATTAAGGCCCAATTTCTCAAAAGTTGCGGTTAGGTACCGGCCGGTCAAATTTGCCGGCCGGAATCACCAGAGGTTAAGTCTTTTGGTTTTCTCAGCGAGACTTACCGGCAGGTTCACCCGATAGCGATTAATTGCTATCGCTGCAAAAGTGTGACCGGACACTGTAGACGAAACAGCTGTTTGTTTTGGCATTTTTTAATGCTATTGTTGTCGCTGGTTGTTATTTTTCAAAATAGTTAAATAAAATTGCATGCGATGATGAATCACTGTGAAACACCGAAAAGACCAAGAGCGAAGAACTTTTCTGCGGCTGAGGAACATTCGCTTGTTGATTTTTAGAGTCAAACAAATCCATTTTTGGATGCGGAGACCTGGAAGCAGAAGGCCTGGGCTTGGCGATCAGTATGCCGCGATGCCGGAGTTCATCGCCCTTGAAAAGACTTACGGGATAAGTACGAGAATTTAAAAAAACGATCGCGAAAATAATTCGCAATTAAGAAGCTGGAGACTTCTGGAACTGCGGCGGCTTTCCCAGCCCCGCTGGAGTCTTGTCTATTTCCAAAAAATTCGTGGCATGATCCTAAGCTCAGCCACAGGATTGGAAAATGTGGTTGAAAATTATGGTACGTTTTTATTTATGATATGTAAGCTTTAAAAATATTTAATTGGCTTCTTAAATTTTAGCACAAATCAATCAGTCAGTGCCTGTTTGTGATGGCACGGATAGCACGGTTTGCCGAATGAAGTCTGACTCAACAGAAGTCGCCCGCAATGATAAGGAAGAAGCCACTTGCATAAGAGCGCAGCGCCACCATAAGTTTGCTCTCTGACAACAATCCACGATTCCTGTTAACAATCCAAATCATAATAATAAATTGAATCACAACTGAAGTTAAGGTTTTACCTGTTACTTAGCGAAGATATTTGCTCTAATCCTAGCAAGATTTATTTGACATGCTGAGTTTGTTACCACCATGTTGGCCATTGTGGTAATACCGTTCCTGGTGCTGGCGGTGCACACGGATCAGCGGTTAGATCACTATCGGTATACCACATCGCATGAGGCAATTGGTGGTGCCATTGACCAGGTGGGTCCTTCGATTTTGCAGACGGCGGGCAGTAAGTTTACCTGCTTTGCTTTATGCCGGCGTGGCGCTCAAAACATATGCCATGAATGCGGCGGCTGCTATTCTGCTGAACAGAAAGTTCCATATTTCCGCGCCTGTGTCTTCTTGTCTTACCGCCTGAATCTTCCATTTCCATTATTTTCCAAATTTGTTTATTTATAAACATTTTGTTTTGGCAATTGACAAAGTAAACAATACAAATTTTGGGCACAGCTGTTTGTCGATCGATAAAAATATCGATAATTCTATCGAAACTTGCCGGCAGGTTAAAATTTGACCCCATCATGAGGCAGCGGTTAACTTTGCCGCTCGGTTCTCGCCAAAGACAGCATGAGACACGCGAATTCGGCCAACCTGCCGGTAAGTTTGACTAACCGGACATTGAGAAATTGGGCCTAAAATTAACTTTTTTTTAAATATGATATTTTTCATATCAATGGAGTATAAAAAAATATCTTTTCGATCCAAAATAACATAATTTTTTCGAATTAATATTAAAACGTTTGAGAATGAGAACATCCACATCAATTAGAATTCGAAATTTGGAAAACAAAAACGGCATGCGCATTTTAGCAGTGACAGAGACTGACAGTGTTGAACGTAACAAATTTCAATGTGAATGTAAACTATTTTGTTTAATTGTGCTTGCTTAAAGGATGTTATTATGGATATCATTTTGATCTAAAATAATACCAATGGGATATTAAAATACTTATACTGAAAACCGATATTTCAAGTATTATATTGGTACTGAAAAAAATTGTATTGTGCTATTTCAAAAGTGATATTATAAATGCCTCCTTGGTGAATTTTGATATAAGAAAATGATATTTTATAATATCGAAATGATACTTCATTGCGGAAGACGATCTATAAACTATAATATTCACATTACATAATTGATACGAAGAAAAGATACAGATAATCTTAAAAATAGCATAATTATACGTTAGTGATATATCCGAGCAAACCGGTTCTGAACCGAACCAAACCAAACCGTAACCGAACCGAAATTTCAGCTGATAAACCGAATCGCAAACCGAACCGGCGTCCTTTCGAAAATGCCGAACCGAACCGA
Organism: Lordiphosa magnipectinata; assembly: GCA_037044535.1. NCBI lineage: Eukaryota > Metazoa > Arthropoda > Insecta > Diptera > Drosophilidae > Lordiphosa > Lordiphosa magnipectinata. The sequence continues at coordinate 42,547 of JBAMBO010000084.1, read as the reverse complement.
AAACCACAAAGCAAAAACGGTTCTGTTCGGTTTAGTTCATAGACGAGTTTTACCGCTTATAACGCTTATGTTCAGAAAATGATACTTGTAAATTTGGAAATTCTAATCGACTTCCTAAGATAAGTTTTATCCGAAATTAGGTTAAATTAAGTTTGACTGATGGAACCTGTACAAGGGAGACTACTCATAGAACGAATTGATCGATGTTTAGGGATGTCTTGTCAACCGTACATCTCCAGCTCGCTTAATATACCTGTCATCAGCCTACATTTCCTCCACGAAACGATATTCTCCATGATGTTAAGCATTTGTAAGGAGCACTTACATACATAAGGATTTTAGAAATTTTTGAAATTTTTTCTATGAATTCAATTTCCAAAGTGTGCCCACTGAATCGAACTGGAACTGGTTAGCTACAAAAAAAAGTGCAATGAACCGAACCGACGGTTCAAAAACTGTGTGAACCATTGAACCGAACCAGTCCTTATTTCAGAGCGGCTTGCATCCCTGAATCTAAGTCATATCGGAGTAGAATTGATATAAAGAAATGTGGAAATGACTGACATTTCATATAAACTTTTTCTCGGAATAGAATTTTTTTTCATTTTTGTGTTCAGGTCGTGTCAGGTCGCGTTTGAAAATTGTTCTCCCATTTTTATTTTTTTTTTTTTTTTTTCAGAAAAAGAAAGACTCGTTAAAATTTGATTTGACCTATATTTTCATGTTCAAGTCGTGCCGGGTCGTGTTTTAAAATTTTTCTTCCATATTTCTTAGAAATATAAAGATCCGTTAAAATTTGATCAAGGTTAGGTTAGGTTAGGTTGCAATGGTTGAATTGGGAAGATACCATCGAAGGCTCGTTGTGGTACCATATAACCCTTTCTACACTGTGAAAGTAGAGGGAGGGTCTGTCCCGTTAAACCATTTAAAAAGTAGCACAAATTTTACTAAAAAGAGCCACACTTATTTCACAGATATCTGATAAATCGTTTAGGAAAGGACAACCCAAAACTGGGAGTCGGCTTATGCTGAGAGCTGGACAGTGACAGAAGAGGTGCTGTACACTCTCCTCTTCATCCACTGAATTGCAGCTTCTACAGAAGTCATTGTGTCTTCCGATTAGGCAGTGCCCAGTAAGGGCCCATACTATTAGGGAAATGTTCTCTCTTCGTTGACAGAGTAACGCCCTAAATCTGTTCATATTGAGAGTAGGCCATGTAAGCATAGTTACTTCACACGTGTGAGTCTTTTACCATCGATTTATGGTTATTCGATAAGTTTTTTCATTTGTTTGTAGCTTAAAGGTCGCAAGTGGCACCCCTATGTTGCTCTTATCCGGTAGGAGCTGATTGGAAGTGCCATCTCGTTGCCTTCAATGTTGCAGTGTTCAGGCACCCAAACGAGATTAATTCATCTCATTAAGAGATCTGCGGCACTCTGTAAGAGTTTTGGCGTTATTAATATTACCAGCTTGACTATCTGAGAAAATGTATACTTCGCTTCCTCTGGTTACGAGAGTTTCTACAACCTTTGCTTGGTAAGCACTAAAATGATCAGGAAGTCGAAACGAAGTTTTCATCCCGAGCCCTGGACTGAAGACTCTTCCTCCTATCAGTCCATCCAGTTTCGAGCCATCAGTGTAGAAATTGATGGCATTCGGTTTGCTGTGAGGCATTGAGTTCCAGTCCAGACGACTTGGTATTGTGACTTTTAACTGGTGTTAAGCGTTATTATTGGGATACAGTTGTCAAGCATTGGCGGTACCGCCACTTGATGCAGAAGTATAGAGGAGTGGCCAAAGTAATTATATTTTCAGATAACGCTCTATCTCTACCCAGAAGATCTAGAGGCATAACGTTTAACATTATGTTAAGTGCATCTGTTGGGGTTGTATGTAATGCACCAGTCATGCATAGTGCAGCACTACATTAAACGTTTGTTATGGTTCTGAGGACGGAAGGTTTCCCCAGAGCCGGCTACCACCATACGATGATTCCGTATAGTAGTATTGAACGCACAACGGCTGTGTACAGCCAGTGTACTATTTCAGGGGAAAATCCCCATTTACGACCAATCGCACGATTGCGCAAGAAAAGTGCAGTTTTCGTTTCAAAATAAATTTTTTGTCCAGCTCTTTATCTGGCAGAATCGATAAATTTTAGCTGTATATTGTTTAGAGGTAGAGGTGGGGGAGTTTAATTTGGTATCTTATACTTGCGGGTGAAGAGAACAAGTTCAGTTTTGGTTGGACATTTGATCTAAGAATTTGTTTTTTAATTCAGTGTTTTGGACGTGTCTGGTCGTGCTTTAAAATGGTTCTTTCAAATTTTTCCAGAAAAGAAAGATTTGTTTAAATTTGATTTAGGAATTTCTTCTTATTTTTAGCGTTCATGTCGTGCCGGGTCGTGATTTAAAATCGTTTAGCCATTTTTTTTAACATTAAGAAAGTGAATGTTTACGTGTTTATTCTAACTTTCAGACGAAATTGAGACAAGTCGACGTACAACAAAATGTTCTGAATAAGTTTGTGCAAAAAAGTTTGAAACTTTTTACTCTTTTTACTTGAAAAGTTGATAATTTTCCCATTATATTTCGGTCGATCATTTTAAATTGAACTTACCACCACTTTTCAGTCCATCCTCGCCATATTTATCGTACACCTCTCGTTTACTTTTATCCGATAGTACCTCATAGGCTTCCGCAACCTCTTTGAATTTCTCTTCAGCATTTGCGGCTTTATTTTTATCGGGATGATAGCGCAAGGCCAATTTTCTGTAGGCCTTTTTGATCTCTTCATCGGTGGCAGTTTTTGGCAGACCTAATGTTTTATAATAATCTTTGCCCATTTTAGGTGCTGTGTGCTGTATAAAATAATGATGCAGGTAGTTTCCAAGATCGCGGTTTTTATTTTGTTAAAGTTCTGCCAAAGAAAACAAACAATTAATATAAATCTCACAGAAAAACAAACATACTCACATCAGATTTAACGTTACTTATTTCATTTGTCTATCTTCCACCAGTTGCTTAGTTCCTATGATACTGCTCCAAAAATTGATATTGTTTGCGGTTTTCTATAATGGCACATGCATTTTGTTGTTTTCTAAATGAAATAAAATAAAATATAAATAAAAAGGAAATAGTTCCATTTGGTTTATCGCTTAGATCATAAAGTCAGCCATAAGTATTTATGATAGACACGTCACAGAACACAGACAGACAAGACCCTGGTCAAATTCAATGTTGAGCTGCCCACGCCTTTTGGCTAAATTTAGACGAGGCGAGAAATATTTGAACATTGGAAATCCACTCTACATACATAACTATAGTATATATTATATATATATATATACATTTTCGTATATATGGACATATTTAAATTAATAATATTTTTATTTAACCAACAAACATTCAAGTGATCACTTATAGTGCTTGATAATTGAAATTTGTGCTCTAGCCAATTTGCATTGACCTTAACATTTTCATTTTCAAAGAGAGACCCATCCAATTAAGTGTCAGAAGAGGCAAAAGAAATTTTGAATTGACGATGACATTTATGAATGTTTCTATTAAGAAAACTGACAAAGGGGGACATTCATTGAAATGACTCGCGATATATGTCTTTCTTTTCTGTAATTCAAAACTGTTCCTGGTTTACTATTGATTTAGTTGCGGTTGATCTAGATTAGCAAACAAAACAAAATAAGACATTTCAATGTGAAAAGTTAATCAATCTGTGGGGTTTAGAGAGATGTTAATAATATCGTATCAAAAACCACAACAATAAGGCCGCATCTTTTTTACATATATCAATTTAAGTTCAGAGTTTAAATTATATAACATTAATTTACAGAAAAATCAGTTCATTTTATCAACAATTTTGTAAAAATTTTATGTAAAAACTTAATTTTTAGCTTAAGACAAAATGTACTTATTTTGTAAATTCAGATGTGTTCCACCATAAGCTATAAACCAGAGATGCACAGAGCCTGCTTACGGCGGCGTAGACACCAATACAAATGAAGAAACGATTTCTGAAGCAACACCAACCGCAAAAAATAGCAAAAGAAAAATTGTTGCTCATGAAGTCATTCGTCGACTACAACAAAATCTACGATACATCTACCAATACATATTTGTTGTTGTGTACGATTTTGCAAGAGGCATTTGAGAGAGAAGAGAGAAAACATACAAAGTTGTTGTTGAATTTTACTTTGGTTGGCTGCGCTGAGTGTGCGAGTGCCTAAGCGAGCGGCTATAGCTATGCTCAAAACGACAACAATGAGCGCTGTGCGCATAGGCCATGGTCATCTCTGATATAAGTCATAAGTACAGCTCCAACAATACCCGCTGTTCTATATAAATAAAAATCTTGCATCTCTAAAGATCAATCCGGTCTATTTTGTTGGTTTTCGGTTCGGAACAGTTCGGTTCGAAAGGACACCAGTTAGGTTCAGTAGCGGTTGGCATCCCTGTTTTTAAACAAAGTATTAATCAATCTTATTATCTTGTTATATCACTTGTATGATTTCTCATATGAGTTGGCTCTAAAAAACTTATATAAGGTTGTCAAAAAAGTCTTGCTGTATTTTTATTGAATTTTCAATTGTTCATAAAATTGGTTATAATAATGCGATTTAAGTCAAATATGCGCCGTTTTGTTCGATGACGAATTCCCAACGAGATGCCAACTTCATAATGCCCCTCTTATAGAAGCTCGCTTCCCTATTGGCAAAAAACTCTGAGAGCCAATTTTCACAGGACTCTCTTGTGGCCAACTTCCGACTACCAAGCTCGTTCGCCATGAACAGAAATAGGTGGTAATCACTTGGTGCGAGATCCGGACTATACGGTGGATGCAAAAGAACCTCCCATCCGAGCTCCCGGAGCTTCTGGCGCGTCAACAAAGATGTGTGTGGCCTGGCGTTGTGCTGATGCCTGATGCCAATTCGGCCTCTGTTGATCAAAGATGGCCTCTTCTGCATGAGTGCTGCATTCAAGCGGTCCAGTTGTTGGCAGCACAGGTCCGAATTGAGCGTTTGGCCATAGGGGAGCAGCTCATAGTGGATGATTCCCTGCCAATCCCACCAAACACACAGAAGAACCTTCCTGGCCGTCAATCCAGGCTTGGCCACCGTCTGGGCAGCTTCACCGCTTTTCGACCACGACCGTTTGCGCTTCACGTTGTCGTAAGTGACCCACTTTTCATCGCCAGTCACCATCCGCTTCAAAAACGGGTCGATTTTGTTGCGATTCAGAAGCGATTCGCATGCATCCATACGGGCAAAAATGTTTCTTTGCGTCAAGTCGTGTGGCACCCATACATCGAGCTTCTTTTTGAATCCAAGCTTCTTCAAATGGTTTATAACGGTTTGATGACTCATGCCCAGCTCTTGGCCGATGCAACGGCTGCTACTATGCCGGTCTCTTTCGATCAATTCAGCGATTTTATCGCAATTTTCGACGACAGGCCTTCCGGACCGTGGCGCATCTTCGATCACCTCTGCACCAGAACGAAAACGTTGAAACCATCGTTGTGCGGTGGAAATGGAAACTGTATCGGGTCCATAAACTGCACAAATTTTATTGGCAGCATGAGATGCATTTTTGCCTTTATCGTAGTAGTACTGTAAAATATGCCGTATTTTCTCTTTATTTTGCTCCATGTTTGCGACGCTATAACTCACGAACGACTAAAAACAAACAACAATAAATCAAACACGTGTTAGCGCGTGAAAAGAGCTTTCCAAAAAGCTCTAGCGTGAACCGATGCGACGAATACAACTAGAACTACGCGCTTACAAAGACAAGCTTGCGGAAATACCGCAAGACTTTTTTGACAACCTATTATTAGAAACTCCGATTGGCTATTTTCTTATATTCTCATATTCACAAAATGGAAATATCAAACCTACACAGGGGGAAAAATTTGAGAACATTGGACTCAAGCACAAACGTTGTCTAAAGCAGTGAAACAACGGGTTTTCTCATTTATAGAACAATGTTTTTTGAGAGACCTTGAGCTAGCCAGTTGTAACATTGACAATGTTCTCACTTTAAGAATAATTTTTCTCCGATCGAGTTGAACATTTAGGGCCGTTTTCTCATGTTGCTTGTTTTGCAAGTCTAGGTGAAATTAATGCATTTGCTTTGCTCATGTTCAAGTCTAACCATCTAGGTGGACTTCGTAGCCATTGCCATCAACTTCATCCTCATTGATCTCAAACCCATGTGTAAATGTTAATGCAAATTATGTATTTTTATGTTTGCGATCATATGGTCACACTGAAAAATATTTGAAAACTATAACCAACTGCTGCTGTTAATAAGTTAATCAAAAATTGAAAATATTGGATGTGCCTTTTGTATACAAGACACCTGTAAACATTGCTGAAGAGACAGATGCTCATACTAATTCCACTTGTTCATTGATTAAGCTAAGTTCACACAGGCAACTAATTTGGGAAAATGTTGATTAAAATAGTCATGATTGAAGATTTTACAGGATTTAAAACTAAAACTATGGTTTCAACGTAAATAATTTCAACACAAATGGCTGGAAAGTTCCCCAATTTGGCCTATATAGCTAAATTTGAAAAAGTTTCCATTTTGCTTAAAGGTTTATGTTCGGCTTGCTTAAGAAACTATTCCATGTTATGTTGATCCCTTGTTTGGCCTCCCTGTTTTTTTTCGCTTAGGTGCTTGTTGAAAATCAGGCTTGGCGTAAATATAATTATAATAATATTTATATTCGTTTACAACTTTTATTGGGTTCCCTTGATAGGTCTATTTTTCGTCCGCCTTCCACGTTGACGAAAAACCATAATCTCCGATTTAAGCATATTTACTTCCATTCGCCATAAGCCACAATAACTCTCAAGGCGGTTGACCATACGTTGCAATGTGCTGCATATCGTCTGCATATAAAAGCAGCCTGATATTTAATTCGTCTATGTTAAGGCCACCATCCAAGCTTTCATGGAGATCATTAATATATAATGCAAATAGTAAAGGGGATAACAAGCATCCTTGCTTTACACCATTATAAGTTTCAAAACCTTCCGACAACTGGTTTCCGTTTCATACAGCGCTGCTAGATACTGCGTATACTTTTTCAATAAAGTTCACGATTTTTGTACAAACTTATGGCGCGCAAGTATGGGGCAACTCTTTATTTGATAAAGTAGATGCGTTGCAACGATATTTTATAAAGAAAATACTGAGGTTACCTGCGAATACCCCGAACTATGTGCTGAACCTTGAAACTGGAGTAGAAAAGGCGTTCCACTATACATATAATTTGCATCTTAGATACATTACCAAAACTCTATTTGAATATGAACCCACCCGACTAGAAAAAAAAGATAAAATTTATTGGTACGACGACCTAGCTATGTACCTTCGAGCTTCTGATATCCAACTACCTGATGAAGTAAATCAAACGGAATGGTACAATATATGTATCGATCTACTAACTCAAATGAAACTTGAGAGGTCAAATCAATTAATTGACAGTGCACAAGCCAGCGAAACTAGGATTTACAAATACCTTGACTATAACAAGGGATCTGAATTTTGCTGTGAAAACTTCCCACAGAAGAAAATATCCTGGATTATAAAGGCTCGCAAAGGCCTTCTATGGTTAAAGGGAAACTCTTTTAATAATACCCCAGTCAAGACAATGCATCCTAAGTAATCTCAATGAGGATGAACCGATGCAACATTTTATTGGAAGATGCCCAAAAAGACATATTATATTTAACTGAGGTAGAGATTGTGGATGTTTTAAATGGTGAAAATTGGTCAAAACTTGTAAATTACATAGAGCAAGCAATAGTCTATAGAAAAAGCTTAATCGAAGAATTTTAGTTTCACTTTAGGTTAATCTTCATATCTTTTGTATTTAAATTAAATTAATTATTCAATATATGTTAAAAACAACGTTTATGTAATATTATATGTTAGATAAGACTGATGATCTTCCGATCTTCTTTGTGCTGGGAACGATGCGGAATCTTGAGACGATCTTGGCAGCCGTGTGTAGTACCAGCATAGAGAAGAAAAGAAGATGTGGCTGACGGTTTATACATCAAGCCACTTAAGTTAATTAAAAATGTTCAAATTTTTGCCGGCTCTAGGTCTCGCTATATTGGTACATAACTTTAAAACAGGGACACACCACAGCACAAAGGAGTACAGAGTACACACGTACAGAGGTCACGTACAGAGGCCACAGACAGCGCGGCTCTGGCTCGTTGTGTCTGGTTTTTGCTGTTGAATCGCATTGGAGTTCCCAAGCGATTATGGCATCTCAGGCATGAGGAGGGAGTTGTTTTCTGATTGTGGTACCAGGTGAAGACCGCTGATGATATGGTAGAGATACCATTGAAACAGCTGTTCGGTCAACTAACCTCCTTTGTGGTGTGGTGTGTCCCTGTGTTAAAGTTATGTATCATTAAAAATTTTAAGGTTTTAATTAACATAAAGGTTGTTAAAACATACATGCATTAATTAAAAATGTCTAAAATTTTGTTATATGTACGCACCTTTAAGAAAATAGCTATGAATAAAGACAACTACTACTACTACTACTATAGCTAAATTTTCATCAAAATTTATCCAAATTATTTGCCTGCCTGGACTTAGCTTTAGACCCATTGCTTAATCTCCCGTCATAGTAACAAGATTTTCCGATAAAAGATCCTTGTCCTTGTCCTCCTATATAAAATGTTTGCTTTATGTTTTAACAATTACAGGCGAGTGCAGAGGTGCTGCCAACCTACTATTAGGCTTTTCAGCCCAGCCAGTGTGCCAAACAACCAATTACACAAACTCCACCTAGTTGCTAAATCTAGGTGGATATCGATTTAAACAAAAACAGGAATATGAGAAAACGGCCCTTAAAACATTTTTCCAATATAAAATTTGAGAATATTTCGTTCTTATTTTGAGTTGAAGACAATTTTTTCACTGAATTTTATATTTTCCATCTGTGAAGGCGTCTGAAATTACTTTTGTAGAAGTTGCAGATCTGAAGAAGAGGTGGAAACTGTACAACACCTTTTCTGCCATTTTTGCTTGACTTAGGATATCTGGTAAACCCCTCCTACTAAAACCTTTAGAGACATCCGAGCTAGAAGTTCCAGCCCTACTTAAGTTTATTCTGTCCCCACAAGAATTCAGACAAGAGGACCCCTCAATCAGGATTAAAAGGATTAACATGAAATCTATAGTAGTGATAGACACGGTTGCCTCACTTGGTGTTTTTGCACCAAAAATGGTGTTTTTTTCCTGTTGGTGTACTGGCACTTTTTTATTGGAGTTGGCTCTTTTGCATGGAGCCCGAAAAAGAAGCAGAAGTTAAAAGAGTTTCAAAAATTCTGCGAATTAAGACCACACATAATTTTGGGAATAGCCATGACAAGATGGTTGCGCGATCTTGCTTGAGCAGTGGGATGTTCCCTAAATATTTTCTTTGGCTCAGACTCTAGAAGTCTACAATTTAAGCCAAAAGAAATAGTCAATTTAATGAATAAACTAGAAATCAAAAGATATTTAAATTGAATTCTTGAAATTAAAGATTATTAAAGATTTGAATACGGAATTTCAATCAGATCGAGACTAGAATCTACTTTAAAATCAACACAATACACCAAAAATTGACTTTATTCAGAAAATTTAAGGGTTGGTAGTGGTTCTAGATTATTAACATCTGCTAAACACGAATCTGTTTTCGGAAATGGTCCATCAAGTCTAGATTTTTAGTAACTTTAGCTTAAGGCGCGTTAGCAGCTTAGGCGCGTTTAGTTTGGAGTCCGATATTTTATTTTGACTCCCTATGATATTATCGGAAATAGAACTCTTCAACTTTCAAATAAAGTAGCTCAAACAATTCTACGATTTTTTTAAGCGAAAATATACCATTTTGAATACATGTCTGTCTAGCAAGCTACAAGGGAAATTCAATGTTAATCTGGCAAATAGCAGCTACTTATATAGGAGATGAGAAATCGTCCCTTAATGAATATGTGAAAAAAGTATTTGGTCGTATAGCGGAAAATGTTTACATATTGGAAGCTTTATTTCTTTAAGTATACTCGAATAAGTCAATGTGATAAGATCAAGTTGTTATTTTAGTATTTTGACATACAGACCAATACTTATTCAGACTTCTTACGACTTACGTTGTTTTGTTTTAACGTTTTACCTTTGTAACCACTCATCCGATTGTTTTGAATTCTGGACACAATATAGAATCAAATCCGAGGAAGCCATTGGTATTAAAATCTCAATTTTAACATTTTATTGCCACAGTAACTAATTAATACATGAAAAATTCTTTTTGGTTTTTTTTTTGACGTTTAATAGTACTCAAGAAATGAAATGAATGTATAATTTAACGATTTTTTGAAAGAGATTTTTTTTATTTTATTAAATAAAAATATAACATGAATAAAGGGAAGAAAATTTTGTTGGCTCTTTTTTAATGAAAACGGCTCTTTTTTGATTTTTTTTTTTGGTGTAATTTAATTTTTTCAAGTGGCAACCGTGGTGATAGAGTGACTTGTCGCTCTCACCTTTATGATTTTTATTGACCGAAAGTGTTTATAATATAAAATAAAACTAGTAATTACTCAAAATCAATATCAATAACAAGAGATTCTCAAAAATGAGCGAAAATGGATCCAAAAAGAAAATCGTCATAATCATATTCATTAAGGATATTGAACCATGAATATGTTAAATAACAATGAACGTTTTCCGATCAAATATCAACTAAAGTTCTGAGATTGTGCTAAAAGGTGCCAAATTTTATTTGGTCATATTAAATAATATAATTTTTACTCCGCTTTAACCTGGCAATGTTAATGCTTTTTTTGATCTTTGATCATCCATTCACATATTTTTTTAAAAGTATAATCCTCTTTTCTCATAAATCAAAGCACAATTTCAGCATAATTTATTATATTTTCGAGCTTTAGTTTTTAGCAAAATTGATGACAAAAAGGCGGGTGACTGTGAAAAAAAATGAAATAAATCAAGTTCAATTCAATTAGAGCGATTTCAGGGGGCGCCGCATACCACAACTGGCCTCTCATAACCTACGACAATTTATAAATGTGCCTACAAAGAAATGGAAATTGCATAAATGCAAAAATAGCATTAAAAGCAATTCACTAACAAAAATACACACACAAACATACATGTGTATACAATATGTATGCATATGAAATTGCCATAAATTGTTAAACAAATGCTATATTGTAATCAATAAATGAGTTGGTTCCTGCCTGGCCATAAATTATTTATGCGGAAGACTCACTCGCCCACTCACACACACACACACCTCGGCGTCCCAAACATGTTGTAAATGTCAATGGGGGGGTTGTTAAAAATAAATACATACATATAACATGATTTTATTTACCACCTTAAACTCATTATTTGGCAAAAATAAATATTCAAATAGAAAAGTTAATCACCTTGCGTAATATTTGATTTTTCTTCAGTTGACAGAAATGTGTGTGTGTGTGGAAAAACATTTCTCTCTATCTACAATATTTATGGTTGACCTTGTCTCTCGCTCAAACTGGCACACATTTTTTTTTTTTTTTTTTTTGGCACGATCCGATAAAATAGCAATTATATGCATATTGCAGCTGACTAATGTCTGGAATGAATGGCTGCTGCCGATCATTGCTGATCGCCTTATTGACAGCCAGTTGTCTCACCCCCTCGAGAATTTAGAAATTCAAGGCAGACATTTCGCAGCAATTGTTGAAATTGTCAAAGCAACAACTTTATTTGCAAAAAACAAATCGTATTCCAGATGAAATCAGTTAGACACAAGGCTATAAATTGTATTGCAAATTGAATTGCAAGTAAATGATTGCGGATTTGAGGTCTAAGGGGGAAAGTTGGGCGTAAACTTGAGGGGTTTCTAACCTCTATTATTCTAGAATTTAAGAAAATGTTGGATACCAATCTTTGCGGATATCCGAGCCTATCGTAAAGCCGAGAAATTCACATCCTTGTCTTTTTATTTATTTATTTAAAGTCGACAAAAAAAGGTTGTCAACAAAAATATATGTAAGTCACAAAAATTTTTATGAGCTAAAAAAGCCTATCAAAGAATATCAAATAAAATTACAAAATAAACTAATAACGACTCCGACACGTTGGGAGAATTTTTATTGACCGTTTTTGCTCATAACTTGAGTATCGTTCATCCGATCTTTATCATTCCTTCGGCAAATCGATAAATAATTTTGTTTTCAAGGTATCTCTAGAAGGTACGAACGATCTATCTTCAAAACTGAAGGAGATATGACGTTTTTTCCAAATTTTTTCCAAAATAAACTTGATCTGCCTGCAAGTATAAGAAATATATGCCCCATACATGTCAAACCTCTATCTCTTACCATCTCTGAGATCTCTTCGTTCATACGGACGGACGGACAGACAGACAGACAGACAGACAGACGGACAGACGGCCATGGCTATATCGAATCGGCTGTTGATGCTGATCAAGAATATATATACTTTATAGGGTCGGAAACGATTCCTTCTCCCTGTTACATACTTTTGCACAAACTTAATATTCTCTATGTACCTTCGGTACAGAGTATAAAAAACAAAGACCCCAAGATTTGGTCCTTTAACAAGAGGTAAAGGTAAAAAAAACAATAAGAACCTGGAAATTGTTCCAACAATGTAAATTAATAAAAAAAAATATTATATTCTATGCAATTCTTTGTCTAGTTTGAAAAAAAAATTAATGCAAATTTTAATGCTTTGAATTGCATTAATTTTTTTCTGGGATCAATTTTTAGCAAATTTTTATTTTAATCCCATTAAAAGCTTTGTTTTCATTTAAGCCATTTAATTCAATTCTATTTTAATCAATATTTAAAATAAAAGCATTTTTCACACAAAATCTTTTCCATCAACAAAAAACAAGTTTTGTGTGACCAACAGAAAAATCTACATACTCGTACATACAAACATATGTTGCCTTAATAGTTATTCTATGCAAATGTTGTGTTTGTGTGTGTGTGTTGTTATTTTTCCTACTATACCAATGCCAAAATAAACGGAAATGAAATTTTTGCATATATTTTTGCAATGTGTATTAAATTTCAAAGCAAAACAATTTCGTTGGCTTATTGCACAATTCAGGCATCGCTGAGTAAAAGAAAGATCTTTAATTAACCTTGCCAAAGTGAATCATTTGTCCACAATTTTGTGTGCGTGTATTTCTTTGTTTTTTTTTAGATTTCTCCAAAATAGAAATATGTATGTGTGTGGGAGGCTTTACTGTACACAGGTAAGCATTATTTTGCGCTTAGTCATTGCTTTTATTTTTATAGCGGATTTGCGGCTTAGAAACACCCACTTTTCGAAAACAATATTTGTAATATTGCTTTCATTTATTGAACAACTTTTGTTGGCCAAATGTTTATTCTGACTACTTGATGTTGGCTGGTGTGGGTGAATAAACTTTAAACGTTTTGCTAGATATTGAACAATAATAAACAACAGTTGACACTGAATGAAATCTGCTGTTGACTTTGAAGCCGAAAATGTGAAGAGCGAGAGTGAATGGAGAAGCTTTGTGCAGACTTGAAGTTGAATAAGAGTTGGCGGTATGAATGGCTAAAGCTGACCTTGACAAAATTTGGCCAGTGGGGAATAGAGTTTTGGAAAATGTTTGAATATGTGTAACCGAGGTTAATATTGTGATCCAGCATTTAAATAAAATGCATACTTTAGTTTTGCAGTGGGCTTAGATATGCGGTTTGCCGTTTTAAAGTTTTAAAATATAAAATAAATCAAGGTTTTTTTTTTAAAAAAGCAACAATATGTGTTCTTCACATGTGACAACGGAAAGTTTCATATTCAGTTGAGTTAATTGGAGCATAAGAATATTTTGAAAGGAATGAAGACATTGTCGATGCCTGCACAGAATAAAAATAAGATCCATTAAGCTCTATTTGGAATGGAAAGTGTTATCATATTCTTTTTACACACTTGAAAAGTGTATTATAATTTTGCCAGAGAAGAAATCATCTCCGACCACATAAAGTACATATATGTATTCCTGATCAGCATGACGAGCTGAGTCTATTGAGCTTTGTCCGTCCGTCTGTCTGTTTCTACGCGAACAAGTCCCTTAGTTTTGAAGCTGCACGCTGCTAATATGTCGGAACCACCCGGATCGGAAACGATCGTTCGGAAAATGGGTTTTTGTGAGAAAAACTTTTTTGTTTTCAATGTTAGCGTTCTTCAACTAGGTCACTATAAAAATTATATGTTTTCAAACTGATCTGCGAAGTTAGGTCGAAATCGCTAACCTTTGGAGCGAGCTTTTTCAAGTATATTAAACCTTCGGCACGGACGAAGTTAGCTTTCCTTTCTCGTTTTTATTGTAAACCACCGACTCTTCGGGGTTTTCCGGTCTTTATTTACACATTATTTACACAATTACTATTTACATTATCAATAGGGTCTCTGTCCATTTAAATACACACGTCCGTCTCGGTCAGCGTCCATTTCCCACTACTCCACAATCCACTAACGCCTCCTTCTGTGCTCGCATCATCCATCCAGTGTGACCATCCTCTCAACCATTAGCACTAGTTCGGTATTGTTATTAGAGTGCTTTAGACTAGTTCATCCAGAGGCCCAAAGCCAGTTCATTAAATTAATATGTTTACATTATATTATAAAACATATTTTTCATATCCTTTGGAATTTTCAGCTGATCAACTCTGAACAGCTGAACATGGATGAAAATCTAAGATCAATTTAACATTTAATGGATATTATTAATATCGTTTTTACGATATTAAAATTATCCAGACCAAATGGATACCAAAATCATCCAACGGATGTATGGATGAAAGGAGGATGGGGAAAGAAGAAGGAAGCAGAAAGTAAGATGGTGGAAGGAAGGGGAAAGAAGGGAAGAAGGAAGGAAGGAAGGAGAAATTGAGGAGGAAAGAAGAAGCAACAATGACAAAGGAAGGAGAAAGGAAGGAGGGAGTAAAGAGTAAGGATGGAGGACGAATGGAACAAGGAAGGAAGGCGGAAGTAATAAGGCAAAAAGGAGGAAGGAAGTATGAAGGACGGTAGGAAGAAAGGTAGAAACGAAGGAAGGAAGGTAGGAAGGTAGAAAGGAAGGAAGGTAGGAACGTAGGAAGGAAGGTAAGTAGGAAGGAAGGAAGGAAGGTAGGAAGAAAGGTAGGAAGGAAGGAAGGAAGAGACGAAGGAAGGAAGGTAGGAAGGAAGGTAGGAAGGAAGGTAGGAAGGAAGGTAGGAAGGAAGGTAGGAAGGAAGGAAGGAAGAGACGAAGGAAGGAAGGTAGGAAGGAAGGTAGGAAGGAAGGAAGAAACGAAGGAAGGAAGGTAAGTAGGAAGGAAGGAAGGAAGGAAGGAAGGAAGGTAGGAAGGAAGGAAGGAAGGTAGGAAGGTAGGAAGAAAGGTAGGAAGGAAGGTAGAAAGGAACGTAGTAAGGAAGGTAGGAAGGAAGGTAGGAAGGAAGGTAGGAAGGAAGGTAGGAAGGTAGGAAGGTAGGAAGGAAGGTAGGAAGGAAGGTAGGAAGGTAGGAAGGAAGGTAGGAAGGAAGGTAGGAAGGAAGGTAGGAAGGAAGGTAGGAAGGAAGGTAGGAAGGTAGGAAGGTAGGAAGGTAGGAAGGTAGGAAGGTAGGAAGGGAGGAAGGTAGGAAGGAAGGTAGGAAGGAAGGTAGGAAGGAAGGTAGGAAGGTAGGAAGGTAGGAAGGTAGGAAGGTAGGAAGGTAGGAAGGTAGGAAGGGAGGAAGGTAGGAAGGAAGGATTTTGAGTCTCTATTTAGTCCAAAAACTAGTTTGAAATCGCAACTGTCTTGCGAAATTGAAAATGGGAGCATGGCTGACGTTACCATTTCTAAGCTTAAAGAAAAAATATCCCAAACAATTCTGCGAATTTTTTCAGCGATTTTTTTCCACTTTAAATAAATGTTTTCGAAATGACATAAGTTTGTACTGCCCTGAGGAATGCAATGTAAATACAGTTCAGAAGGCTTTTCATTTGTATTGAAAAAACTGCATTGCATACTTGAGGGCTTTGCAAAATGTTCTAATTTCGAGAAGGCCAAAAAATAGTACGATAAAAAAAGGTCAAAACAAAAGTAAATGTTCTCCACAAAAAGCTCCAAAAAAGGATCAAAATTGGGATTTTATGAAACTTCAAGCTAAAGTTAGAATGTCTTCCCAGATTATATCATAAAAACTCAAGCAAATTACTTTTTATAATTCGTGCTTGGATCGCCCGACGACAATAAATGTCAATTCTGCGTCTGTCCCCCCTGCGCAAGCCCAGTGTCACGATATCCGCCCAGGGGACGAAAACTCGCTATTCACTCGAAAAAAAAAATGGAGAAAAGCTTCCTTCGGCTCGACCGAAGTTTATATTATATATTTACTCTTGTATAATTTATATAAATTAAGGTTTTAAATGATTTTCGTCGAACACACAAGGCAACAAAATTAGACTTTTTCCAGAATATTGAAGGGTCGGTGGTGATTCTAGATGATTTTCGTGAGCTAAACACGAATCAGTCGAGATTTTTAGTAATTTGAGCTTAAAGATACAAAAAATGCCTTATTTGATTCTTTTTACAAGCGTTTTGTGGAGAACCTAAACTTTTGTTTTGACTTTCTTTGATATTATCGGAAAGAATGACTCCTTAACTTTGAAATAAACTATCCCAAACAAGTCTACGATTTTTTCCAAAGAAGATATACCATTTTTAGTAATTGTACCTGGGTTCACAGAAACCCAATATATTGTTGCTGCCCCAATGTATGCAATGGGTTTTGTTAAAAATTTTCATTGAAATACTATACAAATTACTAGCCGGTTGAACTGTATCTGCAAGGCATACTTTTGTGTAGTAGACTGTTTTGTTTTTTTATTATTATCGAGACTTTGTATTCAAAATGGTATATTTTCGCTTAAAAAAATCGTACAATTCTTTGGGATTGTTTATTTTAAAGTTAAGAAATAGTAATTTACGATAGTTAAAATAAAAGTCAATACAAAAGTATAGGTTCCCCACAAAACACGTCTGCAAAGGGTCAAAATTGGCACTTTTTGCAACTTTAAGCTCAAATTACTAAAAATCTCGACGTAAAGGACCATTTCTGAAAACAGATTCGTATTCAGCACCCGAAAATCATCTAGAATCACCCCCAACCCTTCAATGTACTGGACCTTGTTGCCTAGTGACATTCTTAGCTGAGTTATTTCCCAAACGCAGCAATAGATGGCGCCATTACTTTCATCATTTGCTTGCCAGTTTGTTATATGGCAGCTATACGATATAATATTCAACAGATTTTGATCAAACTCGCCAAAATTGTGTAGAAACCGATAATATTCATAACTGGAAAGTAAAAAGGCTCAGCTAAAGGAAGGAAGGTAGGAAGGAAGGTAGGAAGCAAGAAGGGAGGAAGGATGGAAGAATGGAAGAGTGAAAGGATGGAAGGAAGGATGGAAGGATGGAAGGTAGAATGGAAGCAAAGATGGAAGGCAGTATGGAAGGAAGGATGGATGGAAGGAAGGATGGAAGAAAAGGGTGGAAGGAAGGATGGAAGAAAGGATGGAAGAAAGGATAGAAGGAAGGAGGGATGGAAGAAAGGACGGAAGCAAGGATGGAAGGATGAAGAACTAATAAGAAATCGAATTACGGACCAATATTGCGATTTTCATTTTATCGATCCCAAAAATCCCGCCCAAAAATCCTTTTCTTTTATATTATTAGGTGTTGGAAGGGGAAAAGGGTGAGTAAGTATGACCAGAGCGAGACGTAATAATATGACGGACTAATCAATAATTGACTAGGGGATCACACCGCCGGCCCTGGTGTGGTCCGAAGGCTATGCGAAAGCGTAGAAGGGGTGGGCATAGGCCACGTCTGCCGATCCTTTTTGGGATTTGGCAGATCGGACAGACTGACGGACGATCACGGTAGTTTTTAACGGCACGAACATTTATTGTAATGCTCCTTAGGGAGATCATCTACTCAAAAGACCCCTCCCAATTACTGCGAGCTCATGCCGGGCTACCACCGTGCCGGAAAGTGAGTGTGGTTGGTCTCCAGGTCCCTAGGACCAAGAGCGGGACATAACAGAATAGGCCTGAAATTTAGTATGTGGATTTGGGGTTTGGTCTTTTCCAAAAACTTTTAGCCAGGGATGCAAACCGCTCGGAAACAACAACTGATTCAGTTCAATGGTTTCCCCCAAATAATTCAGGCCCTGTTTCGGTTTTCACTTTCACTTAATTTGCTCGAATTCGATTCGATTACCTGTTCCGGTTTTCACAATTCGATAGATTTACTCGATTTGAATTCACATTGCTCGGAGCCAATGAATTCAAAAGTAAATGCGTTTTAAAGGTGTCAAAATAATGGCTTCAAACTATTTTTGTGCCAATGTTTAGTGTATTTAGATACTTTCAGCAATCTCACATTCTTCGAAAAATTCTTTGTAATATAACAAGAATTTAGAAACTCGGTACCGAAGGCACATAGACTATATCATACTCTGTGCCACATTACACTCGCATGTGCGAAGGAATCGTTACCGGCCCTATAAAGTATACACATCCCCGATCAGCATCAACAGCCGAGTGCGCTCTCTAAGCCATGTCTCGTCTCTCTCGTCTGTCTGTCTGTCCGTCTGTCCGTCCGTATGAACGAAGTGATCTCAGTGATGGTAACGAGATAGAGGTTTGACATGTATGGTACATATAGTTCGTATACTTGCAGGCAGATGGCACGTTTATTTGTCAATATTTTGCCACGCCTCGTCTCGCCCCCGCATCTTTGGAACAAATTTCATATCTGCTACAGTATTTGATAGATAGATGGTTCAAGTTATGGGCAAAGTAACGGCCAGTTAGGACACCAACCACCCCTCCACCAATAACCACAGCGACATACCCTGAACCGTTTTAACACAGGCAATCTTAGTGCGAGAGAGAAAGAGAAAGAGAGAGAGAAACTTAGAGAGCGCACCGCGTTGTGCGCGGGGTGTTAACTGGCCGTTTGACTCCTGCGCAAATGCAAGTGTAAGGGTACAGAGTATGTCCTATAGTCGGGCTTGAACCGACTATCTCTTACCTGTCTTTTATGATCTAGCTTTAGTTTATACGTGTCGTGCCAGCCAAATCGAATTCACATGGTTATGTTCAAACTATTCTGGTTGTTCACTATGTTTATGAAACGCTTGTAATATGACTCTAAAGAAGCCATTTAACGATAAAAACGACATCTGTTACATAGCTTTATTAAAAGCACTATCAACTTTTGTAACTTTTACGTGTATTTTTTTATGTTTGCAGCATATTGAGGTGAAAAAGTAGTCAAAGGAAACGTTTTTGGAAATGCAATTGGAATTTGCAATTCGAATACAAATCGTTTGAATACCAGAACAACTAAAAGAAACTCGTTTGATTTTGTTTTCATTTGAAAGCGAAAAAATATGTGAATACCGCAAGAGGTATGATTATGCATATATTTTTCGTGTTTCGGATAAAATGATTTTAAGAAAAATATCATTATATATCGTAAATAATATTGTTTAGCAACTTCCATGGAGGAAATGTAATCTGATGACAGGTATTATAAGAGATTTGTATTGCAGTAGATGTATAGGATCACATGTTTTAAAATGGTTGAAAAGGCAACCTTAAAAGCTACATCAATCTAAACAATTCGGTCTATGAGTGATCTTTCTTGTAGAGGGTCCACTAGCAAAACTTTATGAAATCGAAAGTCCAATAAAACTATCAACTAAAATTCCTAAGTCTACAAGTATCATTGTAAGAAAGTAAACACGTTACGTCTTACAAGTCATCAGTGAACTGAACCGAAACGAACCGGTTTGCTTGTGGTTATTGTTTCGGTTAATTTTTAGCGATGCGACTACGGTTTGTTTCATACGTAAATACGTAAATGTAGGCCTCATCATGACAACAAAAAAAATGTATGTTTAATTAATCAATTACAAACGCAAAAGCGCGACTGTGTTATTTCCTTATGTTTGCCGTTTTATTTTCTTCTCTCATTATTACTTATTTTTTTTTTGCCTAATTGCCCACGGGCGTTCTTGTGCCTCATTCTCTTTGCATTGAATCAAATGTGGCCAAAGCCGCTTCCATGTCCGCCCACTCAGTCAGCAGCTGTTTAACCCGAAAGACACAAAGAGAACGATAGAGAGAAAGACTAAGTAGAGAGGCCAGGCCTTCTCTTTGAGTGTGTGTCATAATTTAAAAATACAAAGGAAAAGAAGAAGAAGCTGCCACAGTTAGCAGCTAAAGAGTGCTAACGGTAAATTGTTGTTAGAGTGATTATAATTAGCCACAATCGAATGTAGTTTTTTTTTTTTTGGAGATTTTCAACTTTTAGAGGTCAGCATTAGTTTTTTGAAAACTGTTTACATTTAGATAAGTGGGCCAGCTGATAAATAATGAAATAACCAATTGATGGCAATTTGGAAAGCAGAATTCGAAAATTTTGAGATATGAATCACCTAAGATTAAAAAGTAGTAAAAATACTAATTTTAAGTACGATTTTGTCAGGAACAAAATAACTCAACCTCAATTGTTGTATTTTGTTTTTGTTATTCACTTCGAAGCGAAGCAATTGCTTGTGCGACTAAGTGATACCAGTGCAAAGGGGTGCATACCATTGTTTTATACCTATGGTTGATCGGACAAATTAGCGTAGATAACGATTCGTTTATAGTCGAGCTCGAGAAGAAAATACACCCAGCCTACAAGACAAATGAAATAAATTAAGTATAATTTATTACTTCTTAGACCGTAGAAGTACTTTATATTCTAAACTAAAGCCTAAAAAGTACAACAAGTACAAAATAACATTCTTATACAAATCCCGATTTGATCTTGAAAGAAGCAAATAAGGATAAAAAGGCCCTAGCAAGGATCAAAAATCTCTTTCAACTTCATAAGCAAAATGTTGTAACTAGTTAGGAATGTTATGCATTGATTCGAGTAAGAAGAATTTCCACTTTGTAGTGGATGCTTAATTGGCTTGTCATTGTATTACTCACTTCAGCTACTAGGTGTTAATTTAGTTAGGGCTTAGACCAGCGTTGGCCAACGAGAGCGCGGCCAAAAAGTGAGTGTGTATTGGTGTGCCTTGTTCTGACAGCATCAAAGGCTAGCCAGCGACTGAAACGCTTTTTGCTCTCTTCTTCTCTCTTCGGCATGCGTTCGGCTAGTACATGTATAAATAGCGAAATGTCTTCGCCCCCCAGGGCTTACTGGTGACCATCGCTGGCTAAGGCGATGAAGTTAACTTAATAAAGTTTTTCAAAAATCTTTTGTTTTGCAGATAAGTGGTGTGGTGGTATCCTCCTATAAACTAAAACATTTTGAATAACTTCATGAAGTTTGCTTCATCGTGTAAACCCCGATTAGGATTGCGTTTCAAAAACAAAAGTATCTAAACACTTAGGCTATAATGGGAGCTTTTACATGGGGGTACCACAGAAACCTCTTCCAACAAAATTCCTACCGCATTCCAATTTTTTTTGGTTGGTTTCAAACCTCCCGTGTTTTGTTAGGAGTTTTAGCAAAATTCACTACCCAAACCGTTTTGACAAGCACCATAGCAGTTAAGTTATATTCAATAAAGTTAAACCAAGTAGCTAAAGTGGTGACCCGCGACGATTGAAAAACCACAAAACACGAAAAACTTCTGCAACATTTCTGATGCGAAAAAAACACACTCACACGCCCAGCAGCCGCCATTTTTTCCACGTAGGCGATTTGCGTATCAATTACTAGGATTCATGGCCTCGACAACAGGACAACTGACGACTCCGCTGGCGCCCCGAAAATGCAACTGATTGTCCACAGTAGGGAGATCTTAGGGTTACCGCAACGCTTACGCACATTCACACGTACACACACACAGACATCATCTACCAGCCACAAACCAACGCGTGTGGCACGATCGCATATGTATGTACATCGCTGAATCAGCCAAAATTTTCATGCAAGTATGAGCGTAGCCTGACACCGACCGCTGCCCACGCATGTTGTCCACCGACCTCCTGTCTGTCGGCCCCCTTACACGTCCAGCTGTCCACATCCTGCTGCAGCCCATGTTGTCGAACAACCGCTGCTCACGCCTGCTATTTACGTACGCTCAGCCGACTCTGCAACTAGGTGTAACCGATCTCACGTTGGTCAAGCATCCGACCAATTTTTCAGATCTTACATTGTACGCAGCCTGCCAGACGATCGTCTCTACTTGTGAAATTACGTCACGCAGCTAAATATGGATCTTCATTGCATCCTTCTTCATACACAACGATCCCTAGACCACAAGCAACCTGCTACAACTCTAGACGAACTTTGTTTGGCAATTCATGCTCGAACTCAACACAAAATCCACAACGCGAGGCAATCGAAGTTTACAACGAGTGGCAAACGAAACTCCACAACGCGTGGCAATCGAAGTCCACAACAAGGGGCAAGCGAAACTAACGTGTGGCAAACAAAAGTCCACAAAGCGTGGCAAACGAAAGTACTCGACGCGAGGTAACCTCAACCCTACTTGGGCGAACATGCTTATCGACCTCCACTCGAAGCAACGTGCTTAACAGAGGTTTCAAGAGGACAGTCGAACGAGCCATAAATGGACTAAAGAGCAATGTTGTTCTTGGGAGTAGATCACCACGAAAACCAGCTGCCTAGGACCACCAGAACCACCCTTTCCTAGCTCAGATCGGGCTACTCCTGCTCCCTTAAAAGTTACCTCTCGAGGATCAACCCAGAAGTTGCAGACGAATGCCCAAACTGCAAAGGAAGCTCCCACGATACCCGAACCTCTTCAACTATCCAAATGCTCACACCGCTCTCACACCAATGGACCCACCCAAAGGAATGCGCAGCCTTCCTGGGGCTGGACCTTAGGGACTTGACTCCCCCCCTATAACCTACTACCCTATCCTCCCAAACTTTCACTTTTCTCAACTTTCTAAATTTGTCTCTCTCTTTTAAGGTCATTCGTTCCCACATAGTCTCTGTAGGGGGAGTAATATGGCAGGTCTGGTCATACTATTAATCGTGATAACGCAGCAGTACGTCAATCCGTGCACCATCCCTAACGCAGCAGCAGCACGACAACTCGTGACCCATCCCTAACGCGCGGTCTGTTTCTGGCTGGCATGGCTTCCGCGCGGCTGGCGACCGCATCGCTCCGTACAATCATACAGTAATTGTAAGCTTTTAAGTTATATTCAATAAAGTTAGTTACATAGGTAGGAAAGCCAGTTGACTAACTTTTAAATTTTGCATTTAATTTTTGGAGAATATGAAAATTTTTGCGAAACCGAAATTGGAGGCATAGCTGTATATGTCGATGACACTCTGTCGCACTATATCGGCCAGATATTCAAATTTTTATACTCTGTACCGAAGGTACATAGAGTATATTAAGTTTGTGCAAAAGTATGTAACAGGTAGAAGGAATCGTTTCCGACCCTATAAAGTTTATATATTCTTGATCAGCATCAACAGCCGAGTCGATATAGCCATGTCCGTCTATCCGTCTGTCTGTCTGTCCGTCTGTCTGTCTGTCCGTCCGTATGAACGAAGAGATCTCAGAGATGGTAAGAGATAGAGGTTTGACATGTATGGGACATATATTTCTTATACTTGCAGGCAGATCAAGTTTATTTTCAATTTTTGCCACGCCCCCTCCCGCCCCCGCAATTTGGAAAAAACTTCATATCTCCCACAGTTTTGGAGATAGATCGTTCGTTCCTTCTAGAGATACCTTGTAAACAAAATTATTTATCGATTTGCTGAAGGAATGATAAAGATCGGATGAACGATACTCAAGTTATGGGCAAAAACCGGCCAGTTAACACCACCCACCCCCCCCACCAACAACCACAGCAACATACCCTAACCGTTCAACACAGGCAATCTTAGTGCGAGAGAGAAAGAGAGAGAGAGAGAGAGAAACTTAGAGAGCGCACCGCGTTGTGCGCGGGGTGTTAACTGGCCGTTTGACTCCTGAGCAAATGCGAGTGTAAGGGTACAGAGTATGTTATAGTCAGGCTTGACCGACTTTCTTTCTTGTTTTAGGTACATTTCTTGTTGAACCGAACTGATAACTTGGAAGGGGTTCGGAACAGGTTCAGGTTCGAATATTTTGTCACACTTGGCTCGGTTTAGGCTTCGGTTCGCTGTGATAAATATGTCGGAATTCCGAATTCGAACCGGTTCTGTTCAATCCCAGTTTGTAGCAACAATTAGAATAAACATTTCCGATTCCGCATGAGGGCAACAGGCCTAAATTTGGCTCAAACTGCCCTCGTGCAAAATAGTAGAAAAAATGGTCATGACCACCAAAATTGTGTCAGTAAAATATTGTGAAAATTCAGAGTAACTTTTCTCTTTTCTGAGAAAATGTGAAAAGCTCGCTTAACTTTCGATTTAAAACCTAAACTAAACAGAAAAATTGCTTCACAAATCTTTTCACACGCACATTAAATGTATCCACTCTGTGTGTATTCCAAAGAAGAAAAATTCAAAAATTCAGCAAAAAGTTTGGTGAGAAATCCACAAAAAAAAAAAAAAATATACACAAAAATAACTAAAAATGCTAAAAATAAAACTTATTTAAAGAAATGAAACCATGAAAAATCAGAGAAAAATACTCAAAGCCAAAAGGCAAAATACAAAAATATCAATTATAAAACAAGAGAAAGAAAAGAATTATTCTTTCTTATGAAAAAGAGTGGGGAAAATATGCTATTGGATGTTTGCCTAATTTAGAGATGTTTTTTGGAAAATGGCAAAGAAATGAATACAAAATAATACCATAAGGTTTACCAAAAACCTTTATTCCAGTAACGAGACCCAATTTGTTTTAGGTTTAAATCCATAAAAAGCACTTTACAACATCACAGAGAGTTGTCTACAAACATATGTATTTATATTGTATGTATATATTTTTGTTATTTTGCTTTGACCACATTTGGCGAGCACGTTAAGCCTCAACAAACACATACACACACACACTCCAAAACACTCGCACACACTCACACACTCCATGTTCAGTGATTAATAAGCATTTTACAATTTGATCACAATTAAATCATATTTCTTACAATTGATAAGATGATTGGTTTTTTAGTTTTGGACTTTAAATTTCTGATTTTATTATTAGCGCGAGTTTTTGCTGCCAATTTGCCGTTAGACAACCGACCCGACGACGACGACAACAACGACAACACCACACAACACCGACGACGCTTTCAGACTCACTGAAAAGCCCCCCCAAAAAAAAAAAAAAAAAACAAAACAAAAAAACACACACAGAGCACAGAGACCTGTCTGTCAATGCCTTTGCCGATCTGACTCTGACGCATTCTGGTGAACAGAGAGCGAGAGAGTAATCAACTAAAAGTGAGCGGCTGATCACAGCAGCTGTTATACTCACAGCTTTTGGTACTACCAAAAAAAAAAACCAAAAAAAACTAAAAACCCGAAAATGAAGTACAAACTTAAAAACGACCAATGAATTGATTCCGAGGCGATCGCTATCGATTTGCCATATGCGTCATACTGAGCAAAGCTTTTCCCATAGGTGAGTAAAGAGCTTTTTTTTGCTTTGCTTGAGAAAATTTGTATAGCTTAAAATGTTTAATAATCGAATAGGGAATACTCTGCGAGATTGTAATAGTGTTTGGATAGTATTTCAGACCGATACTATGCATACTTTACAATTTATAAGTTCAAATTTTGAGGTCGCTACCATTGAAAACAAAAACAGTTTTGGGTTTAGCGTAAAAAATGTGTATAAAATCAATAATTTACTTTCCATTTGATCTCCTGTACTGAGAGTATACACAGAGAAAAATAAAAATATGCAAAATCTACACGAAAATGTAGGATTTCTACACGTTTCGACTGGGATTTTTAAACCATTACTTTTCTCATTTCAACACATGTCCCTAAGAGATGGTAATATTGGGTAATATTTTTTGTCATAACTATGTGTATCGTTTATCCGATCTTTATCATTCCTTTAGCAAATCGATAAATAATTTTGATTTCTAGATATCTCTAGAAGGTGCGAACAATCTATCATCAAAACTGTGGGCGATATGACGATTTTTTGAAAATAAATTAATTCTGCCTGCAAGTATAATGAGTTTTTGTCCATTACATGTCAAACCTCTATCTCTTGCCATTTCTGAGATCTCTTCGTTCATATGGACGGACAGACGGACATGGCTATATAGACTCTGCTTTTGAAGCTGATGAAAAATATATATACTTTATAGGGTCGGACATGTTTCCTTCTCCCAGTTACATACTTTTGCACAACTTCATGATTCCCTTTTACCCATTTTTTATGGGTACAGGTTATAATCAGGGCTTAATAACCGAAATAAACCGATTCAAATCACGTACCGGAACCGGAACCCATACAAATTTTTTTTTGAGAACCGAAAACCGTTAACCGTTATTAATGGAACCGATAACCGGTGCAGTACCGGTACAGTTTCGTTTTTTTTTTACCTTTCCACACCGCATCGTAGATTTGGTCACGTGTTAGAGATCAACCTACAGGATGCTAAAATATTTGCTGGCGGAAGACATCTTCAACATTTGCTCCAGTCCGGCTGCAGAGAACGACTTTCTTCTGCACCGGAATGTGTGGGACTCAGTTCGACAAATTGTACGCATACTAGAACTAGCGGAGGTTGCCACAACTAGACTTCAAGCCGAATATCTATTTTTGGGTGACTTTTATTCCATTTGGATACACAGCAAATTGGAAATATCCCAAAAATTCGTCCTCTCCAGCGAAAAAGTTTGGTCATAGAAAAACGAGGGAAATCCTTTTTTGAAAGCAGGGTTTTTTTATTTGGCATTTTTTTGGACCCTAGATATAGCGTAAATAAGAACTTATGATTACATTTTATACTCATATATATTATAGTAAATATTATTAGTTTTCGAATTTAACTTTGAATTTTATATATACGTTCAGCATTCTTGTGAGTTGCTCTCAGTAACATAGTTACATTCAATGTGGTTGAGTCCATACAACTTCTTAGCGAATTCATTAAAATTACGCCAGAGATAAGGCGTTCCACGCTAACCTTTGTAACTGGAACAGAAAGCACGACTTTGAAATCTCATACAATTCTGGGAACATTTTGGAGGATTTTGACCACCAGTTAAGAATCTTTTTATGGTTTCGAACACGTTTAAGTGCGAGAAAAGTGTTAATGGAATCCACAACACACAGATGACACAATTGAAGTGTTTTTATCACCAAGTTTCTTTTCCTGCAATATCATATATGCCTTAACTTTGTCGGCGCTTTCAGATGAACTAGTATTAGAACTGCATTCATCATTAAGCAGTGATTGATCAGCAACCGACGAAATTTGAGTCTACTCAGCAAAGCGTAATATGATATGAAGTCGGGGAAATCCCCGAACTACAAATTTTTGTTCAACAATTTGTATTTACTTTGAAACCATGCTATTGAGAATGTATAGTAAGCATACCTTCTCCAAAATAAAAGTAGGGAAATAAAATTCTAAGAGTTTTAGTTTACAATGTAAACTTTTCATACTTATGTATGCAGTGCACATTGAGGCTGCTTAATTTGTTTGAATAAAAAAATTGGGGAATGAGAGTGAGTATTAAGGTGGACTTAAATGAAAATTATAAAATTGATCCAATGCCTGTAACAATTCAAAGTATTTACTTACAGTATGTCAAAAAAGTGCTTTGACGCAGGAAAAAATGTCTAATTTTTCACTTATTTTGCCTTTCTCTAAATGGGGTAATTTTGTTGTTATTATAACCAGGGCTTACTCCCGAAACGAATTTCGGTTTTGGTACGTACCGAAATGGATGTTTCGGTTAAAGGTTCTATTTCGGTTTTCAATTAATTTCGGTTTTCGGTTTCGATACGGTACCCGGATTTTTATTTCGGTATACCGGTACGTACCGGTATAAGTACTACTTATTATTAATATTGGAAAAATTAAATTCTGAGATAAATCTAAATCATTTTATTCTTTTGTAATAAAACGAAAATAACGAAGAAAAGTTAGCGACGATTTATATGGTCATCCTAATTTCGACTTGCCATATATGGTGAAAGGAAAAATTAAATTTCTCGAAATCTGTTCAGACGATTTTTATAGAATAGGTAATTAAAATGCGCATCTTTTGAATTACCGTGCATGTTGGCACATCTCCTAGTTATCCCGCAATCTTAAAAAGAAAAAATACCATCTATTTAGATTTTCACGAAATCTGTTCAGACGATTTTGATGATTCTTTTTTTATAAAATAGGTTATTAAAATGCGCATCTTTTGACATATCGTGCATGTCCTAGATATCCCGCAATTTTGAAAAGAAAAAATTTGCAAGGATTTTTATGGTCATACTAAATTGGTTTGAAGTAAAATATTTTATTGAGACTTCTTTTTTGTTGTTCACAAAGACTTAATTTAGCTTAATTGAACTTAATTTAACTTAAAAAGCAATGTTTTTATAACTAGTTCCGTGACTGGTTCCGACTAATGAAGTGGCGGCCTTCTTGTAATTTTTAAATATCTAACCGACACCCCCACTTAAAGGCGTTTTTCTCAAAAACGGTTCACACGATTTGGATCAAATTTGTTGTAGATACCCTTGAATATGTGGCCTTCATGATGGTATAAGTCCTATTTGAGCACATCTCCTAAAAGTGGAGTTATAGGCTATTCACACTGGGCACATCCTAGCGGAACGCATGGAATATTTTGAAGATGTGAAATAGCGATTCATACTGACAACATCTAACATCTTCAGTTGTCGTCGCGACGCGTCGTCGTAGTAGCGAATTTACAAATTGCTAAAAACTATTAATAAAATGGATTTTGAAGAACAATTGGTGGTTGTTGGATCTGTTGTTCAAAAGCAGCAACTTTTAATTCAGCAGCTTATGGCATATTTCGCCAATAATGCGTACAATGCAGAGATCGAAGATGCAGATGAGCTGATGACCATGATAGGCATGAATCTGCACATACCAAGAAGCACTTGGATGTTTGTGTAAGTGGTAGTAAAATGTGGCTTTTATATGTGCAGTTCCTTAAGAAGTTATTATTGTTTATTTTAGAAGCGGTTTGGCATGTTTTGGGAGAAGGACGTTCCGGACAACAATGAGCACTTTTTAAAGAGAGCTTCCGGATGGAGCAATTAACCTTTTTAATGGAAAAAGGACACAAATTTGCGCAACGCCATTCCACTGGAAAAACGAACTGCCATTGCCTTGTACACTATAGGTTCTTGTTCAGAGTACCGAACAATAGGCGGGCTGTTCGGGGTTTCGCAGAACAGTGTTTGCAGTATTCTCCATGAATTTTGCCGGGGGCTGCTAACCGAGTTTGCAGAGGAGTACATGACACCATGACATGTGGTCGGGCGTGGCGTTCCAGTTGTATGTGTGGCTGCTGGTACGGGAGGTTGTGGGTTCGATCCCGCCTCGGACGATCTAATAGAAAAAGATTTTTCTTTCTTTAGAAAAAAGCTTTTACACACCCGATCACCTTCACCAGCTACTGGTGCCAGCTGTGAAGTTAACTAGCCATGAAAAAGCAACAATTCTCTAACTATTGCCGTTCGGATTCGGCGTTAAACTGTAGGTCCCTTTCTCTTGTGCGAAAAAATTATAAGCACACACGCCAAGAGATTGGGCCCTGGCCCTCCTAGAGGTGCTGTTTGGGCCAATTTTACTTTTACATGACACCCAACTACCTCACAGACGAAGAAATTGATGAGTGTGTTCAATGGTTCGAGGCCATTGGATTTCCACAGTGTCTAGGAGCAATTGGTAAGCAAAGAATAGTATATTCGACGCTTCATACAAAACTAAATAATTTATTACTAAAATTGTTAATAAAGATGGAAGCCACATTGAAATAAAGCCACCAGCAGCAGAGGGCATCGATCATCATAGCTATAAAGGCTGGTTCTCAATTGTATTATTTGCCCTGGTTGATTTCCGGTATTATATTCGCATTGCTATATCAATTTTTGTAATACAAGAAATTCTAATTTTAGTTACAGATTTATATATGTGAACATTGGTTCTCCTGGTCGTTGCAATGATTCACAAATATATCAAAAGTGTATTGCACAATATCTTGAACGGGCACAACAGTGCCATCAATAAAAATTGGAAAATTTCCACAAACGAAACTCGGAGCAGCCAAACCAATCTAACACTTCTGCTGATTACAGTTATGGTGCTGAAGAGATAAGATCTGCTATTACAAGATATGTTAATTTGAATGAAGAATGAAAGCGAATTGCAAGGCATTAATGGTTTTATTTGCATGTTATTTCATTTTTTGGGTTAGAGCTTTTAATATCCTTATACTATTTATTATTTTTTTCCCGCAACAATTTATGTAGCTCCGACTGGAACGTAGCCTAACTCGTTGCTATCTCCCGAAGCATATCACACTGGTCCTTTTGATTCTCCTTTTGCATCTCCAACCGCTCCCACGCTATGCTCACAAGCTCTGCTTGGTGGTCACGCTTGGAGCGTTTCGCTGGTGGCCTGCCATCGCTGTTAGTGCCACAATCCGACACCTCTGGGTTCAACTCAATTATGTCATCCAACACGAATCTCTTAAAATCTGCAATATGTTCATAATTCATATAATTTAGTTCTTATAATTGAGTTAATAATACTTACTATGAGTATCCACATTGTGTTCCTCGGAATTATTTATTCTGAATGAACCCAATAATTCATTTATTTTGTTAAAATGAAGCCAGGTAGATGGCGTTCCACCACTGGGTCATATTTTTTGTTTCTCCTGCCTAGAAACACATATTTATACATATACATGCGATATTGACATGGAAATGTGTATTTTTAAAAGCAAATTATATCCACCTATAATTTCGCGAAAGGTTTTCGATCTTCGCTCGAATAACGGTCCAACCGCCCACGAACCCGGCATCCCTCATTGCATCCGCCATCTCCATGTAAACATGAGAGTTCTTCTGGGTGCCTCTCAAATCACCAATGGTTTCCTGCCAAATGTCTATCAGATTGTTCTCCATGTCCAGAGTCCAGACAAGGCGACTCACGGTTGCTTTGTTGCACACTGCAAATGTAAGCAAAAATTATTCAATTCATAAATGAATAAAAATTTAAATATTAACGTACCTTGTCAGACATTTTTTTTAAAATTATCTTGCCATTCTTTTTCGTTGACATTGTTTATGTTTCTCAGTGAATAGCAAATTTTTAGTGGTGGACCAAAAACTATCGTGAAAATACTGATTGGAACAAAGTAAAATAGGAACATCCCCAGAAGATGTTGGAATGATGATCAAATTTTGGCACGGCAAAAGCTTATGGAACATCTTTGATAAAGATGTTAGATGTTAGATGTGCCTCAGTGTGAATAGCCTATTATATGGCTTTATGTAAAAAAGTAATTTTTTTGTATCATTTTGTATGGGGAAAATAAGAGGTTGGTCCACTTAGAAGAGCTTTTCTCAAAAACAGTTCAGACGATTTTCATGATTTCTTTTTTAAAACACTCTTGAAAGTGTATCCTTTAAACCGGTATATGGCTTATTAGAGCACATCTCCTGAAAGATGGAGATATGACCCAAAACGTAGAATGCTAATTTTTCAACTAAATTTTTTAGTACCTGCAAACCTTAAATCGCCCCACAAGTTAATTAAATCAATAGTTTATTCAATTCTTAACAACTTTGCATTTACAGATTCCAAAATAAGTTAATTATTAAAGAATAAATATAAAAATAAAAAATGTCTTCGTGTTCCAGATTCCACCGTTCCAAAATCGACGCTAACTTTTCGACGCTATTTTGACGGACATGATTGTCAGTATGAATCGCTAATTCACATCTTCGAAAAATTCCATGCGTTCCGCTAGGATGTGCCCAGTGTGAATAGCCTATTAAGAGTTGCTTATCAAGTTATCGATATTCTTCATCTTTTGGTATTTCTTAAGAGGCGCTAGGCATTTTAAAAAGCAGGCGTCCTGGGAATTGAATTGAATTAACAAAACGAAGTATTAAATTAAATTATTGCACTCAAATTAATATGAAGCGCTCACATATAAACCTTCCATTGGTTCCCTTAAATCGGGCGTGTAAGTAAACGAAATGAACAAACAAATTATGCTTAGCCGCAGCTGCTGGAACAATCGGGGGACATCCCCGCAATAAAAAAATCTCATTTTTGCATTCTTCTTGCAGCCATTAAAAACTACCGTGCAAACAGCCCCATTAATTATTATATTGAGAATGAAGTGGCCTATACCGAAGATCACATTCCGGTGCAAAAGTTACACTTCTTCGATATACCAAAAGAGGTATGACGTCGTGGCCAGGAGGCAAATAACTCACTCTAATGCTCTATGTCGTATTTGTAGTTGAACGAAAAGGACATAATGGACTACTTCACTAAAAACTATGGCCCAATAGTGCAAATGGAGATCTACAGTCCGTACCAGAAGGACAATAACGAAAACAAGTTCGCTAACCAAAACTGCAAGGAAAGACGACGCGAGCCGGCCAACTCTCAAATGAAAGTTGGCTATGCCCTGTTTGCCAATGTGCGTGATGCAGCCAAGTAAGTATTTTATGTTCATCGAAGACATTTAAAAAGTTCATTCAACAATTGATTATCACATATATTACCAAAATATTTAAACTAAACAAGCATCGAAGTTCGAACCATATCCAAACCGAACATCATTCAGAATATCAAGAGTTTGCAGCCTTGATATATAAGTTTGTCAAAAAAGTCTTGCGGTATATCCGCAAGCTTGTCTTTGCAAGCGCGTAGTTCTAGTTGTATTCGTCGCATCGGTTCACGCTAGAGCTTTTTGGAAAGCTCTTTTCACGCGCTAACACGTGTTTGATTTATTGTTGTTTGTTTTTAGTCGCTCGTGAGTTATAGCGTCGCAAACATGGAGCAAAATAAAGAGAAAATACGGCATATTTTACAGTACTACTACGATAAAGGCAAAAATGCATCTCATGCGGCCAATAAAATTTGTGCAGTTTATGGACCCGATACAGTTTCCATTTCCACCGCACAACGATGGTTTCAACGTTTTCGTTCTGGTGCACAGGTGATCGAAGATGCGCCACGGTCCGGAAGGCCTGTCGTCGAAAATTGCGATAAAATCGCTGAATTGATCGAAAGAGACCGGCATAGAGCAGCCGTAGCATCGGCCAAGAGCTGGGCATGAGTCATCAAACCGTTATAAACCATTTGAAGAAGCTTGGATTCAAAAAGAAGCTCGATGTATGGGTGCCACACGACTTGACGCAAAGAAACATTTTTGCCCATATGGATGCATGCGAATCGCTTCTGAATCGCAACAAAATCGACCCGTTTTTGAAGCGGATGGTGACTGGCGATGAAAAGTGGGTCACTTACGACAACGTGAAGCGCAAACGGTCGTGGTTGAAAAGCGGTGAAGCTGCCCAGACGGTGGCCAAGCCTGGATTGACGGCCAGGAAGGTTCTTCTGTGTGTTTGGTGGGATTGGCAGGGAATCATCCACTATGAGCTGCTCCCCTATGGCCAAACGCTCAATTCGGACCTGTACTGCCAACAACTGGACCGCTTGAATGCAGCACTCATGCAGAAGAGGCCATCTTTGATTAACAGAGGCCGAATTGTCTTCCATCAGGACAACGCCAGGCCACACACATCTTTGGTGACGCGCCAGAAGCTCCGGGAGCTCGGATGGGAGGTTCTTTTGCATCCACCGTATAGTCCGGATCTCGCACCAAGTGATTACCACCTATTTCTGTACATGGCGAACGAGCTTGGTAGTCGGAAGTTGGCCACAAGAGGGTCCTGTGAAAATTGGCTCTCCGAGTTTTTTGCCAATAGGGAAGCGAGCTTCTATAAGAGGGGCATTATGAAGTTGGCATCTCGTTGGGAACTCGTCATCGAACAAAACGGCGCATATTTGACTTAAATCGCATTATTATAACCAATTTTATGAACACTTGAAAATTCAATAAAAATACCGCAAGACTTTTTTGACAACCTTATATCATATTCACATATCTATTTTATTTGTTTTTTTTACAGAGCTTTGACCGATTCGGAACATATTTACAACATCTTTAAGTTCCGCGTAAAAACTCGCTATAGCGGGCAACAGCCAGATGAGTTGGAGTCCGACACAGCAGCCATTCTGATACTAAATGATGATTGCCTGGAACAGGTAATGGAGTACCTTTCGCTTGCTGATCAAATCCATTTGGCAATGACTTGCACACGATTTCGTGGTATTTTCCAAAAGGTCTCTGCCAGACTATACAAAACAATGGATTTCCATGAAAACATATCTCTAACTATGTGGGATAAGCGCGATTTTTGTCAGCTATCCGGGAGTAGCGTTCAACATTTAAAAGGTTACTTCGGAAAATATCATTTGCAGAACTTATGCGTCTCCGTGGGAAATCATTTTCCAAATTTGAAGTCATTGGATCTGGACTTCGCACTCGGCGCGGTACCTACCGAACTACTTGAGACATTTATGGTACTGCATTTGTTGGAGGAACTAAGCCTAACGAACTGTAGTTTAGAAAAAAACCAATGGCTTTCATTGGAACATCTTAAAAGCCTAAAGAAACTAAACTTTGTCTTCTGCGATCTGGCTGGACTAAGTCTGCCTGCATCTATTCAGTCATTTAGCTTCCACGCCTGCGATAATGTGAATCGGTGTCTGCCAGAAATGTTAACGAAGCAAAATCAAGTTAAAGAGCTTGCCCTCTTAATGTTTGAATATTCAGATAATATCATAAAAGAAATGATAAAATGGCCATCTTGTGCCTCTTTGGAGGTGCTTACGATTCAAATGAGATTTGACTATGTTACTCGCGACTATGGGATACTTGCTCAGTTGCCAAGTCTAAAAAAGTTAGTCATCAGTGAAGGAAGAATAACATCTGAGCTTTTCTCCCAGTTGGCCAAGCACAAGTCTCAGCAGCTAGAACATTTGGAGGTTAACTGCGGATGTGAACACTCTGATGAAGGGCTCTCGGGAATTGCTAACCTGTTAGGGTTGCGAACTCTCATTATAAAAAAGGAAATTATAGATGAGCGTACACTATCAGAATTTGGCAAGCTTACTAATCTAGAGCGGATCGACATAAACGCCATGGATCTCGTCAGCGATGACGCTGTGCTTACACTCATTTCTAAATGCACTAAATTGTTTGATCTGAACCATTCCTTTAACATAAGTGAAATACTGGCTCAAAAAATTGTTAAGCAGTTGCGCCAGGAAATCAACACAGGAAATAACCACCGTCAGCTGCCTATTAAGATGTATCTGAAGAAAAACTCTCTTAAATCTACAGATAACTATATGGATTTGTTGTCATCCAAGAATATAGTAGAAATAATATTTGATTAATTTGTCTTACGAATCTCATTAATGATAATGTGTATACTGAAAATATTTCAGAATATTGAATAAAAAAAAAGAAAAGGGAATGTTAAAAATTTGAAATTTTTATGTTGAATAACGTTTTTAAGTCCTACGCAGACGTCACCTTTAAGGCTATTGGCAAAAGCAGTGAATTACGAGGGCAGTTTACTAGATCATTTAGGTTAGGTTAGTTTTGCGATGGCTGAGAGTATGTCGTCTTGTCCTCGAACAGTTTTAAAACAATAAATGGTGAATTTTTATTCCTTTGCTTTGGAGATAAAATCATAAATCATCAAGAGGGCTACTTAAAAATTGATTAAAGCATCTTTGGAAATACCAAAATATGAGGAAAATATCGATAAATAAAAAGCAAAAAACAATTGAACAATTGGCATCTATCAAATCTTCATGATAATCTAAACTCAATTTAAAATTTTTGCAAATTCCTCGATTTTGTGGACCTTTCGATCTTCTATCCATCATGATAATCTAAACTTATTCGAACATTTAGTCATTTTATTTCCATTTTTTAGAACCTTTGATCTTTATCATCCGTTTATTATACCCGTTACTCGTAGAGTAAAAGGGTCTACTAAAGTCGTGCAAATGTATGTAACAGGCAGAAGGAATCATTTCCGACCATATAAAGTATATATATTCTTGATCAGCATCAACAGCCGAGTCGATATAGCCATGTCCGTCTGTCCGTCTGTCTGTATGAACACCTAGATCTCAGAGACTAGAAGAGCTAGAGCAACCAAATTTGAAATGTAGACTCCTATTGTCTGCACGCAGATCAAGTTTATTTTCAATTTTTGCCACGCCCCCTCACGCCCCCGCAATTTGGAAAAAACGTCATATCTCCTACAGTTTTGATGATAGATGGTTCGTACTTTCTAGAGATATCTAGTACTTAAAATTATTTATCGATTTGCTGAAGGAATGATAAAGATCGGATGAACGATACTCAAGTTATGAGCAAAAAACGATCAGTTAACACCCACCACCCACCCCACTCATAACCTAAGCATTGCGTTCAGCAGCAATCTTAGTGAGAGAGAGAGAGAGAGAGAGAGAGACGAGTTACAAATGTTGCATACTTTTCGGCTGGCCCACCTCAGGCATACAGGAAGGCTATTAAACATTTGTTTCCATGAGTAACGGGTATATCGAAGTCGGTTAGAGCCGACTTTAACTTACGCTCTCGTTTTTACCAGTCTTCATGATAACACTGTGCAAGTCGAAAAAAAAGACATGACCGGACTCAACGGTTTCCCCCTATTTCGGGTCCCAGGAATCGAACTTCATCATTACTTTTTTGAGTTATCACGAGGCCTTCATACGATTTTTTTTTTTAAGTTTTTTATCAACTTTGCCATTTTTAAGGGAATAAAACATTTGTTGACAGTGTCTAACTTGAACAGTGTTAGTTATTTTGGTAATCTTTCTTCAGCAAAGTTTCTTGGAATGTTCCAGGCTAAAAGTTTTGGGAACACTTCAATCCCCGATATTGGGGTTTTGGGGGTCTTTCGAGTCGATATGACGGAAAATCGAATATAAACCTCCTTTTTTGTTGGATTTTTCGCTCATGTTTTTCCAGTATTCAATTTTTCGTATCCAACGCTTATAC
The DNA here is from genome assembly GCA_037044535.1 of Lordiphosa magnipectinata. Classification (NCBI taxonomy): domain Eukaryota; kingdom Metazoa; phylum Arthropoda; class Insecta; order Diptera; family Drosophilidae; genus Lordiphosa; species Lordiphosa magnipectinata. Next base: position 5,357 of record JBAMBO010000084.1, on the reverse strand, counting down.
ACAAATGTAGATCTTATAAAGCCATGAAGCTTTCCCAAAGAAATCATTATGATAAAGTCTACCATTAAAAAAATATACTGGTAACAAAAATTAATTAATTAAGAACTACCGCTAATTTGATAACATCTTGCTGAAGATTCATTATTTTTACATTTGAGCATATGTTGCAGTGATAAGTTTGAATTGGTAAATATTGATTTCAGTGCTTTAAAAAACAAAAAAATTAAAATGAATAAATGTCCAATCGGTTTGACATTATTTTGCTACGTGTGTGGCAAATTTACGAGCCGACGGAGTAGACGAAAAATATCACCTGGAACTGCCGCTATTTACGAGGAATATTTTAATTTGCCAGTAATTAGAGACAGGAATTGGGCTCCACATAATATTTGCACACATCGCAAAAACAATTTAATTAATTGGAATAAAGGGCTGTGCATTCAGAAGGGTTTCGGCATCGCAATGGTTTGGATAGACCCACAAGGCCATAGTTCTGGTAACTGCTACACATGCGTGAACACCAAATTGAACAATATCATCACAGTCTACAAAAGTGTTCAATCTGCTCAGCTACCGGTTCCCCACTCAGACAATATTCCGATTCCAAGATGTCCAAGTCCAACGGAGAGATATATTCCACCAATATTTGTTACCGATCCTGAAAGTTTCGTCTCGATTTATGAGCCATCTGAAACTGAAAATTCTTGTCACCACATAGAGATATCTCAAACTCGATTGAATACAATGGTACGACAGCTTAAATTGTCGCAAAGGCAATCGATAATTTTGGCACATCATCTTCGATCGGTGAACATTTTGTCAAAAGACGTTAAAGTTTATGAATACCGTAAAAGACAGGAGGAACTACTAGACTTTGTCGAAGTGAATGGCGATAATACTTTTTCATATTGTAAAAATATCCCTGGCTTAATGTAATACATAAACTGCGAATACAAATAGGAGCAATGGCGGTTGTTTATTGACTCTTCAAAGAATAGTTTGAAGGCAGTATTGCTGTATATCGATAACTCGAAAAATCCGGTTCTAATCACCCTAAGCACCCACACAAAGGAATCCTACGAATCGATGAAATTAATTTTGCAGCATCAGTGGAAAATATGTGCGGACTTAAAAGTAATTGCATTGCTTACTGGCTTACAGACGGGATATACCAAAAATATGTGCTTTATATGTCATTGGGACACCCGATACAGTGGGAACCAGTATCAAAAGCGAGATTGGATGCTTCGGTCAGAATTCAATCTAAATATTGCAAACGTAGTTCATATTCCACTTATTCCAATCGACAAAATTTTGTTACCGCCCCTTCTTATCAAATTGGGCATTGTTAAAAACTTCATCAAATCAATTAGTCGAGATGGCGAAGCATTTAAATGCTTAACACAGATATTTCCAAGATTAAGCGTGGCGAAGATAAAAGAAGGTATTTTGCTCAGTCTTTTCTTTTCAGGTGTTAATAAAACTTAGTTAATATAATGTTCATTTCAGGTGTTCTCAACGGTCCGGATATTAGAAAGCTGATGAAAAACATTGAATTTGTTTCCTTACTAAAAACAGGAGAAAGAATTGCCTGGGATTCTGTAAAGGCAGTCATTAACAACTGTTTGGGAGTGCATCGGTCAGAAGATTGGCAGACTTATGTTGACAATATGCTAGCATCTTTTGATGATATAGGTGTACATATGTCTTTGAAAATACATTTTCTTCATCATCATCAGGACCACGCACTACATACACACGTTACATATATACACACAAATATAGTTACTATAAAAATTTATTTATTTATTTATTTATTCAGAGGTAGGTTTAACAATGTTCAGTTAAACACTAATTAAAAATTAATCCAAATTAAAATCCAGCTAATAGCAAACTCTGACCCGGTGGGACTAATTTATTGGCCAATGCCAGCTATGGTCCAACTCACAGCATAAGTGGTCAGAGTGCGCACTAGCCGTGGAATGAATGTTTTAGTTGAGGAATGACATTAAAGAGTTCTTAACGTCTATAATAGAGCCATCTATAGAAAATAGGTGATAGTACTCGTTGTAAGCAAGGCACAAGCAACGGAAGGGGTCTCGATGAGCATAGTTCGTCAGGCGGGGCGGAAGGTAGATTGGTGTGTAGTGTCGAGATGCTCTAAGTGGCACTGACAAATTAATTAGAGATAAAAGAGCAATGGAGTCAATCTCGCCAGCCAAAAGCTTGTGGATGAAAATAACAGAATGACAGATTCTTCTGGATTTAAGTGACGGGAGGTCAATTAGGCGCAATCTCTGTTCATAGGGGGGTAGATGTATGGTGGTGTCCCAGTTTAGGCCACGAAGGGCAAAAATCAGAAACTGTTTCTGAACTGATTCGATTTGATCCTGGTAAGTCAGGTAATGCGGTGACCAGAGGCATGAACAATATTCCAGATTTGGTCGGACCAGTGATGAGTAAAGGAGTTTGGTGGTGTAGGGATCATTAAATTCCTTTGACCATCTCTTGATAAATCCAAGGACGCTTTTTGCCTTGTTGCAAATCACGGAAATATGACTGCTAAAACTCAGATTGGGTTCGAAAAATATACCCAAATCATTGACCTTGTATATGCGAACTAGTGGTTCGCCATTAATGGTGTATTCGTAGAGATACGGCTTAGTTCTGTGAAAAGTCATAATATTGCACTTTGCAATATTAAGGGGAAGACGATTCAGGTGGCACCAAGCACTCAGAGCATTTAAGTCACTTTGTAGTAGAAGTGGAGAAACTGGATCGTTAAATGACGCGCAAAGCTTGAGATCATCAGCGTACATAAGGGCAGTTGAATAGGAAAGAACTTGCGGGATGTCGTTAATGAATAGGTTGAATAACAATGGACCAAGATGACTGCCCTGTGGAACTCCAGAAGTGACGTGAACGATTTCGGATACAGCAGACTTAAAACGCACACGTTGAAACCGATTGGAAAGGTATGATCTGACCCAGCGGAGAAAGTTGGATGGAAGACCTACTAAACATAATTTATGTAGAAGTATATTATGATTCACTGAATCAAAGGCTTTGCTAAAATCCGTGTAGACGACATCAATTTGTCTACGATGAAGAAATCCCTGATTTACTATTGAAGAAAATTCGAGTAGGTTAGTGGAAACTGAGCGTCGGCGTATAAAACCGTGCTGGGATGGACTCAGGATGGGTTGGCAAAAATGTTGTAGTTGGGAAGTAATTATATGCTCAAATAGTTTAGGAATTGCAGAAAGCTTACAGATTCCTCTGTAGTTGGCTATATCGGACCTGGACCCTTTTTTATGAATTGGAATAATAAACGATTCCTTCCATAATAGGGGGAAATCACCAAGCTCAAGGGATAGATTAAACAGCTTTAGAAGGGGATCGCAAAGGAAATCAGCGCAATATTTAAGGACGCAGCTAGGGACATTGTCTGGTCCAGGTGAAAATGACGGCTTAAGTGCCTTTAAATTAGATAGAATACAACTATGATCCATTATAGGAGGGTGAATGCAGTTAGAGCGACTAATATGGTGAGGGTAAATTTGAGAAACATCGTATTTCGTATCCGGACGAGCATAGCAAAGTTGGAAAAAAGAGGCAAATAGGCTGGCTATGTCACAATCATTCTCAGCATTGGCATTATTGAAATGAAGTGAAGGGGGGAATTGTGAGGAGTTACGTTTGGAGCGGACAAAATCATAGAACTTTTTGAGGTCATTATGAAAGTCCTGCTTACACCTGAGTAGGTAATTGCTATAACAATCCTCATTATGCTGTTCAAATTCAGAACGAGCCACCTCATATTTGGCGAAGTCAGTCCGCGATCCAGAGCGCTTAAATTTTTTAAACAGTCGAGACTTTTTATTTTTTAGGCTAGTCAATTGCCGAGTGAACCATAAAGGAGGGCGGGAAGAAGTAGGAGGATTAGCGCGAGGAACGCAGGTATTAAAAATTTCAAAAAGAGCGTCATAAAAAGCACAAGAAGCACCGTCTACGTCCCTAAAATGGTCAAGAAAGGACCAGTCGTACTGAGAGAGTGAGAGATTTAGAACAGAGAAGTCTGCTTTTTGAAAGCAGAATGCGAGGTGAAGTGGGGACGTCAATGAAGCAGTGGCGGGCTTAGACACTTCCAAATCAATTAGAAGGGTAGGATGATATGAGTCTTCGGGGACAGATAGTGGAGCGGATTTACTGACTGTTGAGCAAGATGGATCAGAGGTAAAAACTAGATCCAGAACTTTGTTCTTACAGTTTAGTACAGAGTTGATCTGACCAAGCGATAATTCAGCCATGCAGTCCACGAACTCATTACTTTCCAGGGGGTACAGAGTATTTGGATCATCAGAAATGGTCCAGGATATGTTAGGGAGATTAAAGTCCCCTAGCACCATTAAACGATCCCGGTCACCCAGAAGGGATGACACGTGCTGAATATATGAAGCATGGAGCAGATAAATGGAAGAGTCAGATGCTGGAGGAATATATGAACAGGAGATATACACTTGATAGGCGTGTAGAGAAACTTTTACGGCTATAAATTCGGCATCACTGCCAGCATTACAGTCGATTAATACAGAGGGCCAATCAGATTTTACAGCAATTAATACACCTCCACCACGACGGCCAAGGCGATCCTTTCTGTAAATTGTGAAACTATCAGTGAGAATTTCACCATTGCAAATATCGGGGCTGAGCCAGGTCTCGCTAAGTGCAATAATGTCGACATCACAAGACACACTTTTAGTATAGAGTAAGGCAAGCTTACTTCGAAGCCCGCGAACGTTCTGGTAAAGGAGGGAAAAGGTCGTATTTAGTTTTTTGAGGCTGACGGAATAGGCAAATTGTTGAAACGAGATCTATGACTAGGCCTATTTAAAAATTCGTGAACCACGGAATGTTCAGGCCAGAAAGATTGCTCGAGTACTCTATCAAAGTACGCCTCAGGTACTAGAATCTTAAACGAGGTAAAATCACGTATAGTTTTAGAGTTAGTTTTTAAGACCACTAGACCAGGTGAGACATTAATGTTAAGCCTTGAACAGATATGGGTCATGACGAGATCTTCCGTTGCCGATGGCACAAGGCGCGAGACAAAAATATATCGTCGAGGAGGAACGGCAGCTAGAGCGTTTGATCCTACTGCAGATAAAACTGTAGGCGCAGCTGCATACACTATATTAGGCATATGGGAGGAAGGCAAGGTGGTTGGGGGACCCTTGTTAGGCACTTGAGGAGGAGCTGGACCAGTATCCGCGGAAAAAACAGCAGCCGTGGTTATGTCAGTGGTGAGTGATGTGGTGGGCATTACAGAGTTGGCCGAAGTTGCATTGGAAGAAGCG
>JBAMBO010000083.1:0-169936 GCA_037044535.1 Lordiphosa magnipectinata | reverse complement strand
AAACACAGCGCTGGTCGTGACTTCAAACTGCGTGCAGACAATAGGAGTCTACATTTCAAATTTGGTTGCTCTAGATCTAGGTGTTCATACAGACAGACGGACAGGGCTATATCGACTCGGCTGTTGACGCTGATTAAGAATATATATTCTTTATATGGTCGGAAATGATTTCTTCTGCCTGTTACATACATTTGCACGACTTTAGTATACCCTTTTTATACTCTTTACCGAAGGTACATAGAGTATATTAAGTTTGTGCAAAAGTATGTAACAGGGAGAAGGAATCGTTTCCGACCCTATAAAGTATATATATTCTTGATCAGCCTCAACAGCCGAGTCGATATAGCCATGTCCGTCTGTCCGTCCGGCCGTCCGTCCGTCCGTATGAACGAAGAGATCTCAGAGATGGTAAGAGATAGAGGTTTGACATGTATGGGACATATATTTCTTATACTTGCAGGCAGATCAAGTTTATTTTCAATTTTTGCCACGCTCCCTCCCGCCCCCGCAATTTGGAGAAAACGTCATATCTCCTACAGTTTTGGAGATAGATCGTTCGTTCCTTCTAGAGATACCTTGTAAACAAAATTATTTATCGATTTGCTGAAGAAATGATAAAGATCAGATGAACGATACTCAAGTTATGGGCTAAAAACGACCACTTAACAGCACCCAACCCCCACCAATAACCACATCAACATACCCTAACCGTTCAACACAAGCAATCTTAGTGCGAGAGAGAAAGAGAGAGAGAGAGAGAGAGAAACTTAGAGAGCGCACCGCGTTGTGCGCGGGGTGTTAACTGGCCGTTTGACTCCTGAGCAAATGCGAGTGTAAGGGTACAGAGTATGTTATAGTCGGGCTTGACCGACTTTCTTTCTTGTTACTCTAAGAGTAACGGGTATAAAAATAGAGAAAAGCTTACTTCGGTTTCCGCAGTTAATACATTTAAGAGTGATACTCTCAGAGTATGTTTAATGAGTGTTTTTGGTTATTTAGTTGATTAGATATTGTGATTATAATAAAAGCAGTGTTTTACGCTACAATAATCTTGAGTATATTTAAGAACAGCAGCAAGAATCCACGTCAACAACTAATCAACTTTGAACCCGGCGTACGACAACCTAACGACTAAGATATAGACAATTTTACAGCAACGACAACTATTAAGGCTGACATGGACAACTTAACAACTGCGACTTCTACTTCTCGGTACAACTAGACTACTACGACGCAGCAGCTAAGCTTGACTCCGATGACTCATATGAACGAACCAATGCTCATGACCCACTACCACGGCTGGCAGCTCGTTAGAAAATCTCCACTTTATATTTATACTGGAAGCTTTGGAAAATTACTGAGCTTTTTGATGGGGTTTCGGCTATGAGTAAAATTTTTTTTGACGTCTATTTAAAATTCACTTAAAAACGGTGACGTGACATAAGGCCCACGGACACAAAGCCAATATGAAAGTTGCCAATTTGTAATATTCTTTTGTTGGCTAAAAAACCGCGAATAACCATGGAGAAAATTGTTATAAACATAACCAAAGTCTAATCAAAACGCGAATTGGAGTACCGGTTGGCAGTTTTTTCTTCCGTTATGGCGGTTTTTTTGTCCGAAACTACTATGGCTGTTTTTAAGTCAATTGTAGCAATTAAAAAAGATCGGTACAACTTCGAGGAAAAGTTAAATATTCCTATGGCGGTAGGGGCAACTCAATCACAACCATCGCCATTAGTATCCCAAACTTATTCACTGTATTCCCGATATTTGTTACAGATTCTAGGCTTTATATTGAAAAATAGTAACACAATTCCAAATTGAAGATACTGCCCATTGCAAGTCTCAAATTCCAATTTTCTGACTGAATAAGATTTCGCGTTGACAAAACTGCACATCTTGTGAGGCCAACCACAAGTCAACCCAAGATTTATAGCAAAGTTATTCCACGCATTGCGAAATAAACAACTTCGCTTTAACATTCGGTTGCGGGATGCCCGAGCCCGATTTTCCTTTGGTTTTTCGGTCAGTGACGTGAGCACAGCGAAAAAAGATTTAAAGTTATTTACGAGCTATATTTCCGAAGGAATCGATAACATCATTTACAGATTTTTTTAATTGGTATTTGAATCTTTCCTTCTTTGGCTTTCATAAACTTCTTTTCTTCGCAATCAGACGTTGAGTCATTGAAATTTGAATTTTGAAAACTCTCGTTTAGAATGTCTTTTTGGAGCTTCAGCATGTCTGTAATGTGCTGCTTTGCACCTTTTTGTTTGGTCAGAAGATAACAAAGCTTGAAATCTCGGGTCTAAGAACACTGCTGCCAGTATTGGTACTGAGCTCATAATATAAAAACGTTTTTCGAGGCACTTAGATAGTAATTAACAATGTTTTGCTGAAGATTTTAGAACAATTGTGAGCCATGGCAATTGTTACATCATCGCGTCACCCAGTCTGGCACTGTTTTTTTTTAATATTTCTCATAAAGTGTGTTTTCATATAGTGTGAATACGGTGTTTCGTACAAAGTGTTCGAACTCTACTAAGGTCAAACTAAACTTCCTTTGAAAAAATCGTTAACTACTAAATTTAGAGTGTGTGCAGTCCATCAAACTGCAATTATAGAGTCCTTCAGGGAATCTATTGGGGTAACTTGGTCATCGTCCAAATCAAGAACTGTTTTTGATTCACATGAGCAACTTTCATCAACATTACATTCTTCATTGTTGCATTCTTTTTCTGCTCTGCAGTTGTAGTTAAAAACTTCTCCTGCTGGAATAAGTAATAATATAATAAGTATAAGTCTGACCTAGAGAAATGTCGTAGGATTGGAGATCTTCTTGAATGATAGCAGTCAGATTACAAGGAATATATTTCCCGGTATGTGTCGTTGGAAAAACTACTCAATATTGGGTAACAAATCTAACCGAGAAATGAAAGCTAACTTTGTCTCTGCCGATAATATATTAATACACTTGAAAAATCTCGCTCCAAAGGTTGCCGGAGTCGTTGCTAAGATCACAGTTGGTGCTGGTGCAGGAATAGCAGCTGTCATCATTCGAGTCTGAATAGTCGCTTCGTTCTCCGTATCTAGAACGGTAGAACTCCTGGAAAAAATTACTTATTTATATTCGAATTTTCTTTTTAATTTCACTTGCCTTTCATTCGTCTTTATCATCATCGTCGTAACTGACATCAAGATTATGTAACGTCCTCTTTTCGTGGCACGGGCGTAGCTCGCCGTTGCCAGGGCTTAAACCAGAAATTATTTGTTTCTAGGACGCTTGGTTCTTGTTTGCTGAAATTTTTCTCCCGCCCACATAAGTAGACACCGGCTTGTTCGTGGGTATTCGCTTAATTTATTGAAGTTTCTCTCAGAGGACCTTGGTCCCCCCGTGTGCCGTGGTGCTTCTATGACGGATACAGTGCGCCGCTCTTGGAGGATCGGGCCAGTGGCCCGATCTGGTGTGTCTTGATCTTTGCCGTTGGTGCCACCCTAGTGAGCGGAAAGTCGTTCCAAGCCTTGCTGTTGAAACGGGCCTACCCGCGGGCGTCGTGGCCGTACCCTACTGGAGGCAGTGCGTGAATCTTGGTGGACGCAGCCAGGGAGCCGATTCAGAAACCGCAGTACGGGAGTCTTGAAATTACGTCGGTTCTTTGCCGGATGCAGTGCGTCACTCTAACTTGGACACAGCCAGGGAGCCGATTCGGAAACTGCACACCCCGTTTCTCGCCCATCGCAGATTCTGAAACCGCACTACGGGAGTCCGGAGAATACGTCGCAGATTCGGAAACCGCGGGGCGGGAGTCGGACGGGCAAGCAACGGTGCTATTCAACGGGGAATCCCGTCCAGACACATACGACGATTCGAAAACCGCACTAGTGATGACTTTGGTTGATCTGCTATTCCAAGGTGTTGACTCGACCGGAGCCGGGGACCAAGAGACTTGTCAATGCGTTGATGCTCTGCTTTTATAGGCTGCGGGGCGCAGCCGACGGTGGCAGCGAGCGCAGCTGATGGTGGCAGAGCGCGCGATATCGATAACGATGGCGTGGTTGATCAGCTGACTGCATATCGATTGACGGCACGTGCACTTGTGGTTTGAAAGTGCGCGCGTGTTTTAAATCTTTTAACTTATTCTAAGGAAATTAAAGAATATGACTTCAAGTGTATATGTTGATGATAGATATAGGTTGCGAGCTCGTTTAGCGTCGCAATTGTCTATGATATCCTCCAAGGACTTGGTAAGACTAGCGCATTTTGGCTTTCTTATTCCTTCGTCATCTTCATTGTCCAAATCCTCCAAAGACTTGGTTATACTTGTCTGATTTGGCTTTATTTTTTCTTCTTCATCATCGTTTGAAGCTTTCAATTATTTTTCTTTTTAGATGGCAGCCACAAGTGCTAACGTGTCAAGAGGAGTCCTGCTGTGCGCTTTGCAAGAGTGGAAGCAGCCCATAAAGTTCAAAGATCTCGTCAAGTTTATCGGAGCTCGTATGATGGTACCTGAGGAGAACATTAAAAACAGCCTTAGAAAACTACTAAACCATAGCGTAAAACACATGGTTGTTGGTTGAAAGACGGGCAGTTATACGGGTTGTGGTTGAATGGTAAAGCGAACCTGGCAAGGGCCAACAAATCCAGGATGTGGAATCAGCAGCGGCAACGCGAGCGGTGGCCGAGATAGCAGCGTCCAGAGTAAGAGACATAATATACATATTTTTACATGGGGAAAAAACAAAAAAATACTAAAAAGCACTTTAAAATTTTACTAAAATTGGAAAAATAAATTTTACGAACTTGACTGTTTTTGAATTTGAGTGAAAACTCAACGCCTATTTAATGTGAAAAATTTAGCATAACAAAAAAATCTAAATAATTAATTCTTTACTCAAAGGTCTATTAAATAAATTCGAACAGCTTACTCCGATGGCCCGACTGACCCGCGTGGCCCCTTTTTTCTGCCTGAAAAGTAGTGTTGGGTTGTGCATGAGTAATTGTACAAAATTGAGTTGCTCTGAACTGAAAAAGTGAATATGTTCTTCTTTAATTTTTTATTTTTGTTCAGCGAGTCTTGGTAAGTCCTTCTTGCTCTGTGAGCTGTGCAGTCTGTCTTGCTCTGTAAGTTGTTCTGTGAGCGGTACACTGAAATGATCAGTATCTAGTTCAGTGAATTTTTCAGTATGTCCTGAATGTTCACTTAGTTCACTGTTTGTGGTCAATATGTGGAAACTCTGTACTAAGCAAACTTCAGGGTGTGGCAATCCAGTCCGTATTTTTTTTATACTCTGTACCGAAGGTACATAGAGTATATTAAGTTTGTGCAAAAGTATGTAACAGGGAGAAGGAATCGTTTCCGACCCTATAAAGTATATATATTCTTGATCAGTATCAACAGCCGATTCGATATAGCCATGTCCGTCTGTCCGTCTGTCTGTCTGTCCGTCCGTATGAACGAAGAGATCTCAGAGATGGTAAGAGATAGAGCTTTGACATGTATGGGGCATATATTTCTTATACTTACAGGCAGATCAAGTTTATTTTCAATTTTTGCCACCCCCCTCCCGCCCCTGCAATTTGGAAAAAACGTCATATCTCCTACAGTTTTGAAGATAGATCGTTCGTACCTTCTAGAGATACCTTGTAAAAAAAAAAAAAATTTTTCGATTTGCTGAAGGAATGATAAAGATCGGATGAACGATGCTCAAGTTATGAGCAAAAAACGGCCAGTAAACACCCACCACCACCCCACCCATCACCACAGCATTTTATTGAACGGCAATCTTAGTGAGAGAGAGAGAGTGAAATTTAGAGATGAGCGCGTATAACTCGTGAGCAAATGCGAGCTGCGACGTTAAGGGTACAGAGTATGTTATAGTCGGACTTGACCGACTTTCTTTCTTGTTTTTTATTCAGAATGTCTTTGACCAGAAAGCAAAGCGATATTTGGAACCATTTCACCGAATTGTATAATAAAAATAGAGGAAAGCTAACTTTGACTCAACCGAAATTTATATTCCCTTGCAGCTTGTATAATATATATAAATTTTAGATGACTTTCGTCGAACATTCTTAGCTGAGATTTTTCCCAAACTCAGCTGTAGATGGCGCCGCTACTTTGTCCATGTGGAGGATCACAGTTCATCCCGCTACAATCACAGTTCCCGTCATTCGCATATCACTAACAACCATCGATACTCGATTCTCCCGCTCTTTTTATACACTTGTTATATCTTTCATCTCTAACTCACACTCTTGGAATTGTGTTTAACTCAAGCAGCCCGCCGCTACGGTAAACCAACTAAAACTAATCAGCGCGTTAATTAAATAATAAAAGTTACTTGCCAGTTTGTTATATGGCAGCTATACGATTATTTCATCCGATTCTTACCAAACTCCCTAAAATTGTGTGGAAACTGATAATATTCACAACTGGGAAGTACCTAGGTACTTAAGGTAAAGACGCTACCATTGAAAACAAAAAATAGTGGAAAGCTAACTTCGCCTCGACCGAAGTTTTTATACCCTTGTAGCTTGCATGATTTATATAAATTAGTAGACACAAATATGTACATTCGGCCAAATTTTTGACAAGGCCTCCTATATACATTTTTTACACCCAATTTCTATGCCAGCTATACTATATAGTTGTCCTATCAAACTTAGTGGAATTATGTGAAAGCATAGAAAACTTATAAATACGAGGTTTGTGGACGTTTGCGTTGAAGACAAAAAAGTTTTTATCATTAAAACAACATTTTCGGCCGATGGTTCCTATGGCAGCTATATGCTATAGTCATCCGATCTGGCCGGTTCCGACAAATGTGCAGCGTATTTGTACCAAAGGACTTCGTGCAAAGTTTGGTTAAGATAGCTTTAAAACTGACGGAGGAGATAGCATAGAAATAGACGGACAGACGGACATGGCTATATCAACTCAGCTCGTCATGCTTATCAAGAACATATATACTTTGTGTTGTCGGAGATGCTTCCTTCTATGCGTTACAAACATCTCGACAATTTTAATATACCCTCTACAAGGGTATAAAAAGGTTTTCTCACTAGAATTACTTTATCGACCGATCGTTCCTATAGCAGCTATAGTCTATGGATTTGGATCGAAATTGGCAGAATTGTGTATTAGCATATAGTATTGATTAGTAACAAGCTTGGAAGCGATAGCATTGAAAACAAAAAAGTTTTCCCCACTAAGACTTTTTTCCGAGAACCGGTTCGGTTCGGGTTTTTTGGGGTTCGCGAACCGGTCCATGAACCAGGCGCTCTATGTTTTTGACTAAATATAGAGAAAATCTAATAAAATTACAAAATAAACTAATAACGACTCCGACATGGTGGGGGAATTTTATTGGCCCGTCCGGCCAGCTATGCCCCTATTCACAACCAATTGTAGTCAGAGAGCTAACAAAAACTTTAATAATATAGAGATCGAGAAGAGGGAGAGAGAGAGAGAAGAGAAAAAAAAAACCAAAACCTATAGTTATGTAGGGAAGGAAAAAAAATAAGATAATACTGATACTGAGATAATACTTAAAATAAAACTGAGATAGAGAGAAAAAAATCTAAAAGTAAACTTTCAAAATACAAAATTTATACGTAAAACTTAAAACTAAATAACCGGAAAATCTCTGACTCGGTGTGGGAGGATTTTTTAGCCAGTCCGGCAGGCTATGCCCCTACTCACAGCTGGGAGTGGTCAGAGATTTCCCCGGAGATAATTATAGAGAGAAGTTTTTAGAGAGAAGAGAGAGAGAGATCATTGTAATTTTGACATAAGACCCGAAAACGACGTTAAACGTTATAATCTCTTCAAATAATTTAGGAATAGCGGAGAGCTTAGCAATGCCTCTGTAATTGGAAATATCAGATTTTCCACCTTTTTTATGAAGAGGAATGATATAGGACTCTTTCCAAAGAGCTGGAAAGACTGAAGAATCGAGTGATAGATTGAAAATCTTAAGCAAAGGTTTGCATAAGGAACTACAGCACTCATTAAGAACACAACTAGGAATGTTGTCAGGGCCAGGGGAGTATGACGATTTTAGAGATTTCAAATGCGAAAGTAGGGAGCATTCACTAATTGAGGGAACACAAATCGAGTTAGAAGAAGGAATGGTATAAGGATAAGAAGTGTTAGTAAAGTGGATAGAGGAATAAGTTGATTGAAAAAAATCTGCGAATAGGTCGATGGCAGCGGAATCATTGCTAGCCTTTTGGTCACCCAGAAAAAACGAAGAAGGTAATGATGAAGATCTACGCTTAGAGTTACAAAGCTATAGAAATGTTTAGGGTCCTGTGCAAATTGAATTTTGCACCGGGCAAGATAATTCTTATAGCACTCAGAGTTAAAAAGTGTAAAGTTGGATTTTGCTATTGAATATTAAGTTCCAGTTCGTTTACACTTTTTGAAGCATCTAGACTTAAAATTTTTAAAATTAGAAGTCTAAGACAGTACCAAGGAGGATTAAGTGACGCGGGAGAAGCTACGCTATTAGGAACACAGATATCTAAGAGAGAATTAATGGATTCGTAGAAAAAGGCAAAAGCAAAGTCTAAATCAACCGCATTGAACAAAGGAGACCAGTCTGTTGCACAAATAAGTTGATTTAATAATGTAAAGTTTCCTTTACGAAAACAACGACGAGGTTTATTAGGAATTTTAGAGGTTGATGAAGTAGTTTCAGAAACTGAAAGAGAGATTGCAAGAGTAGGATGGTAAATATCTTCGGGCTGTGATACAGGGGCGGACCTAGAGACTACAGCATTAGTACTGTCAGCGACAAAGACAAGATCCAGCAATTTATTAAGATCGTTTGGAATTGAAATCATCTGAGACAAGGACATATCAAACAGATGATCTAAAAAGTCATGTTGTGTTGATGGCACAAGATAGGTTGACCCATTAAGATATGACCAGGCGATGTTTGGGAAGTTGAAATCACCTACGACAACCAATGAGTCAATGTCTCGTAATTGGGCGCAAACATCTTTTATACAAGTTATATGGTTCATATAAACTTAAATATCGGAAGAAGGAGGGATATAGGAGCAAGTAATATATAACGAAAAGGAAAGAAAAGAAACCTTTACGGCTACAAATTTCACACCATCAGGCAGACTTAGTGGAATTAATTCCAACCGGTGGCTAGTCTTGACTGCGATCAGTACACCACCACCTCTTCGAGTAGGTCGATCATGTCGATAGATAAAAAAATCATATGACAAAATTTCACAAATGAAGCACTATTCAAGAACAAGGTAGAAAGTTTTGATGACAGACCCCTAACATTCTAATAGGCTATAAGAGGAAGAACTAGTTTTTTGAAACCCTGTTAGAGCTAGACCTTACATTTGAGGGCAAGCTGACGGGCATTGGCCTAACACGATTATTTTGCCTAAACTCATGAACAATCATATCTGGCAGCCAAAATTCTGGGTCACCTATGTATGTTGCCTTCGATCCATCCAAAGTGCGATGCGTTGCTCTCCAGAGTTACTCCATTTTGTTCGCACACGTCTTGAAGCTTAGAAAATCATCCCAAGCTACTGTGCATCATTTTTCTAGCTAGGATATGCGGAAGTCGAGATTCTTCATACTCAAATAGTACTCGTGCTAGGTATTTAAGATGAAGAGTTAAGCAGTAAATGTGCCCATCCACCAGTCCTGCCTCTATTGCCAAAATATAATTCGGCGTACAGTCTGGCAGCTTTAGTATCCTTTTAATAAAATATCCATTTTAAAGCTAGATTTAGGGTTCCCTTGTTTAAAAATTTTGCTCACACTGAGTTTATACTCGCTTTCGATTCTCTCGTTCTTGCTGCCACAAGTTTTTTGAAGCTCATTGTTGGCGTCAAGACAACTCCAAGGTATTTGTACTCGTGTACTACCTTCACCTGTTCTGCCTGAAATGTCAAATTTTCCAATGCTCTCAGTCTGCCTCCTTTTCGGAATACCATGGTACCTCGGACTTTGCTTTATTCACTTCCATGCTCCATTATGTGCAGTGTAACTCCAGTTTTCCTTCTATGCGTTGCAAACTCCTGGGCAAAATTATAATACACTTTTCAAGTGTATATTAACCACATTTTCAAGTTGAAAAGCCATTAATTTGTATCTTATGAACAAAATCAAAACTTCGCGTTAGGTTTTTCTGTAACGTCATACAACGCAGCTTACATTAAAGCAAATTTGGTTGGAAAAGCTTACTTAATGTGGCCACAGGACCTTCAAATGTAAACAAACCTCGCTCAACATACGCTTATGCAAATATCTCGTAAACCTGACGTGTTGGGGGAAAACGGACAATTGATTTGAATTCAGCGACCAAAATAGCATACGGAAAGTTTTCTATCTTCTCTGGTGCAAAAATTGGCATTTGTTTGTAAACCTATATTTTTATTTCATTTTACTCTTGCTTTGAATTTTAAATCAACCATTAACTAAATACATTAATTTAAACATCTTAAATTGTTATTTGCACATTTTAACCAAATTTAGTATCTATAACCATGTGGGAAGAACTAGAAAGATATCGCAATACTTTTTTACAAACTGAAATTAAAGATATGCTCAAGCCCAGCTCCATAAATTGCCTGCAGAATAAGGGTAAGTTTGACGTTAATTATGAAATTACTCTTATACTTTTAGTATGTTTTTTTTGCAGAGTGGCACGAGTCTATGGGGAAGCGAGATCGATGCAAATGTTTCCCCCAACGCTGCACTTGGAGCTCCACGTATTTCGATGATCGAGCTCAGTTGGCATATGGTTGGTTTGCTTTGCCCAAATTAATGAAAGAAATGGACAGTGATATACATCTAACCCATTGGAGAGCTATTGTTTCGTTAAGTGACTTCCTAATGAATCCCTTGAATGCTCAGCGTGCCATTATTGAAATGGACATTGTGAGAAAGTGAGCAATTTAAATGAAATATCTAAATGAAGACATACAAAATCATTTTTTGCAGAGTCAAGAACGCTTTTATGCGCATGAGGTTGAAGCATCACGAGCAGCACTATCGTGAGGTAGAAATGTATTTGAAGATCTATAGTAAGTTTTCAGCGGTATTTGAATCTACGTCAAGCAGAGACAATATTTGGTTGCCAAACACTTCTTCTAGTCAGCATAACTTATTAAAAATCTTTTTATATCTTTGCGAAGGGTATTATAATTTTGCCCAGAAGTTTGCAACGCACAGAAATATTCAATTCCGACCCCATAAACTATATATATTCTTGATCAGGGCGACGAGCCGAGTCGATTGAGCTTTGTCCGTCCGTCTGTCTGTCGTCTGTTTCTACGCAAACTAGCCTCTCAGTTTTAAAGCTATCGAGCTGAAATTTTGCACAGAGTCTTCTTTTTACTGCATGCTGCTAATATGTCGGATCCGACCGGATCGGTTGACTATATCTAATAGCTGCCATAGGAACCATCGGTCGGAAAATGGGTTTTAGTGAGAAAAACTTTTTTGTTTTCACTGTTAGCGTCCTCAAGCTCGGCTATTATTTATATTAAATGTTTTCAAACAGATTTGCAAATTTTGGTCTACATCAGATGACTATATTTTATAACTGCCATGGGACCGATCGGTTGGAAAATGGCTCTTAGTGAAAAAATTTTTTTTTGTTTTTAAGTAAATCGTTCTTAAGGTCGGTGATAATTAATATTAAACGCTTTCAAATTAATTTGAAAAAGTTGATCGATATCGGGTGACTATATCGTATGGTTGCCATAGGACCGATCGGTCGAAAATGAGTCTTAGAAAAAAATTTTTTTGTTTTTATGTTAGCGTCATTAAACTGTCTGATGACTAATTTTATTTGCTTTCAAATAGGTTCGCGAAATTGGGTCGTAATCGGATGACTATATCTTAAGGCTGCCATGGGGCCGATCGGTCGAAAATTGAGTCTTAGTGAAAAAAAATTTTTTGCTTTCAATTTTATCTTTCTTAAACTCGGCGTTTGTTAATTTGATATGTTTTCAAAAAGATTCGCGAAATTTGGTCGACATCAGATGGTTATGTGACGGAAAATGGATTTTAGTTAAATTTTTTTTTTGATTTTTATGTAAGCGTTCTTAAACTGTGACATTTGCATTTGCAAGGGTATTAAAACTTCGGCACAGACGAAGTTAGCTTGGCCTTCTCGTTTAATTTTTTCCATTTCAGATATTCTCTCAAGAAACTTGAATGGAGCTCAGAATATCGCCCAACGAAAATGTCTGATGATAGAATTTTATGAAATTCTCAAAAAACAAGAAACACTTCAAGACTTGGCTGCTGAAATTCTACGTAATTTGACCGGCAAACCAAAGGGTAAGACTAAAACAATTGCATCTAATTTTCCTTAATCTCTGCTTCCTCTACCCAGTTCTAGGCATTGTAGTGGACGATGCCGAAAACTTTGCTTCTGTTGCCGCCATATTTCAGCAAGATCCCTGTCAGCCTCTTTTTTCCATTCATCTCTGGCATCATCTTTGCCATATGCTGGAAGTGGCTCCCGAACAGGGCATCGAGTTGGGTTTCTTTGAATTTTTACATTCACGCATTTTGAATCGCTTGCCCAAATTCTGGGATCTGACCAGCAAAGCGTTTGCTTTGCTTCTGCGCTGTGCAGAGGGTCAGCGTCGTTTTGATGAGGTCGACGGCGTGAAGCTTCTCTATGAAATCTTCGAGGAGGCCGAAGATAGTCCGGAAAATAAGTGGCCTTTGCAGCTGGTGGAGAACTTTGAATATGTGGTGTTGGCTCTGCTCAGTGGACTCCATAGCAAACGCGCCCTATGGCGATGTCGTGAGTTCACCATGTTACCTTGTTATGTGGGTCGTCTCATGATGTCCACGAAGATGAATCCGCGTTTACAATTGTATTGCCTGAGGGTTATGCGTGAGCTGGGCGTGATGCCCTGCGTTAAGCGATATATTATGGGCAATTGGCTGGACGATATACGCAAGCTTTTGTGTTTGGATGCAGACGTCGAGTGTGCACGGGATGCGTTGCTCGATTGGCTGTGCCGGGATATAGCCGATAGTAGTAGTTAATTGAATTACATTTGTTGGATTATATATATTTTTTCGTGCTTACGTAATTAAAAGTAATTTAAATTGTTTGGCGACTTCATTATGGACCATCCCCTTTTCCAGCTTTGCCGGAGAAACATCGCACTCGCGCCATTTCCCCACCAGCTTTGAACCGCTTAGATAAATCGGTTGAACCGTTTCGAACTACCCCTGTCCCAAGCCATGTCCCAATAGTTAAAGAGATAAAGAGAGAGAGAGAGCAGCATGTTAAGAGAAATTAGCAAAGAGAGCAGTATTTTATACCAGCTGAGTTCTTATCATTTAATCATCTAAATTGGCAGACTTTTGTTTGTTGAGTAAATATTTTATAGAATTCCTTCGTAATGTTGAGTAATAACAAAATTAAATATATTTCTATGAAACACTGAGCAAAACATGCTGTTGACACTTTTAAAAAGCATACTTTAAAGCTTCCTCATTTTTAAAAGTCTTAAAAATAATTTTTTACCTTGTTCCCTTAATACAATACTCATCCATTATACAAATAATTCAATGTCGAGCAATGCGTCGCTTGTCAAAAAATTCTATTGTGACTCCGAATTTTGTGAAAGTTGTCATTTTTTAATTGTGTGCTGCAGAAGGTATTTTTATACCCTTGCAAAAGGGTATTATAATTTTGCCCAGAAGTTTGCAACTCGTAGAAATATTAATTTCTGAGCCCATGAACTAAATATGTATATTCTTGATCAGGGCGACGAGCTGAGTCGATTGAGCTTTGTCCGTCCGTCAGTCTGTCCGTCTGTTTCTACGCAAGCTAGTTTTTTTAAAACTCAAAAATAATGATTACTGCTTGAGTTTAATTTGTTTTGCTTAAAAACCAGAAATTACGACTTTATCATAAGAAATTTTGGAAAGATTGTTGTATACTCTTAATAAATGCACCAAGACGAACACCTAAAATGCAATTTTTTAGTTTATTTATAATTTTACAGTGTAAGTAAACTGAATATAAGGCCGTGTTCTACAAACCTCAAACAACCAAAAAGCAACCCAAAAGCTCTTTTGGTTGTTTTCAAATGTTGCGAATTATGTGGCGACATTTGGTTTATGTTTTGCTAATAAAGAGATTTGAGTCAACAAAGCTTGAATGCTCAATTGATCAAATTGCATTAATATTATTAAAGATTTGATGGGTTTTAAGTAATAAAAATTAATTTTAAAATATTGTCCACCAAAACAATGCAAAAGTCATAGGCCAGCAGAAAGCAACAATAAGCAAATCGGTCAATTATTCCAAATGTGACAATATCGTTTTCGGAGTTTTAACTTTCTTTTCAAAATTAAAAGTTTGCTCTCTTAAATGAAGTATAAATTTAACAAGACTATGTGGATACATTAGCAGTTTACTAAAATCTGATTGAAAAGGTTAATTCAATGAAGTATCGAATCAAACTTATCGATATATTCTATCGGCGAGAATTTCAAACAACAAGTTATCAGCAGTGAAATTTTAAACTGCACTTTTTACATCTTTTTTGATCTCTTAAAATTGTAGGATGTTTTTATGGGGGAAACATAGAACTCCGGAGGAAGGGTCGGTAATGCCATATGAAACAGCAGTCGGATATCGCTGCAGAAAAGTAGCTTACGCTTCATCAGAAATTAAAAAAGGATTGCATCGTTTCTAAAACTCTTGTTACGATTCTGTCTCCCTCGCAAACGGCCTTCTCCCAGCAATATCCAAACCATTAATGCAGCCGCGGCCATTTTTGAATTTATATTTGTGCACTCCACTCACTTGTAAACAACAGGGTTGTCAATACAAAATAATTATTTGGTGGGTCAGCTTTTGTTTTTAATTCATTACTCTTAAAGGCTTAAGAATAATTTCTAGCTTGGAACTCAGTGCATACCAAAAACACTTTCAGCATTTGGTTTAGAAACTTTCAAAAAAAAAATTGATTCCAACATTTATTCAATCTATTTTGAAGCCTACAACGCAATTACTACCTGTCAGCTGTTTTTTGGCGTTCTCTTGTCGAAGCTAACTCCGAAAAATGAAATCTCCGACATTTGTGGAACACCGACATTTGGATTGTTTGAATTCAAAAACGAGAAGGCCAAGCTAACTTCGTCTGTGCCGAAGTTTTTATACCCTTGCAAATGCTGTTTTTGAAATGTCAGAGTTTAAGAACGATTATATAAAAATCTAAACAATTTTTAACTAAAACGCATTTTCCGACAGCTAAACATCTGATTTCGACCAAATTTCGCGAATCTTTTTGAAAACATATCAAATTAGCAATCGCGGAGTTGAAGAAAGATAAAATTTAAAACAGAAAAGTTTTTCTCTCTAATACACATTTTCCGACCGATCGGCCCTATGGCAACCATAAGATATAGTCATCCGATGTCGATCAACTTTTTCAAATTAGTTTGAAAGCGTTTAATATTAAGAATCACCGACTTTAAGAACGATTTACTTGAAAACAAAAAAGTTTTTTTCACTAAGACCCATTTTCCGACCGATCGGTCCTATGGCAGCTATATGTTATAGTCATCCGATTTTAAAAAAAATTTGCAAATCTGTTTGAAAACATATAATATTAATTATGGCCGAGTTTTATGACGCTAGCATTAAAAACAAAAAAGTTTTTCTTACTTAGACCCATTTTCCGACCGATGGTTCCTATGACAGCTATAAGATATAGTCATCCGATTTTGACCAAAATTTGCAAATCTGTTTAATAGCATATAATATCAATAATGGCCGAGTTTAAGGCCGCTTACATTGAAAACAAAAAAGTTTTTCCCACTAAGACCCATTTTTTGACCGATGGTTCCTATGGCAGCTATAAGATATAGTGATCCGATCCGGTCGGTTCCGACATATTAGCAGCGTGCAGTAAAAAGAAGACTCTGTTCAAAATTTCACCTCGATAGCTTTAAAACTGAGAGACTAGTTTGCGTAGAAACAGACGGACGGACAGACAGACAGACAGACAGACGGACAGACAGACGGACGGACAAAGCTCAATCGACTCAGCTCGTCGCCCTGATCAAGAATATATATAGTTTATAGGGTCGGAAATGAATATTTCTATGCGTTGCAAACTTCTGGGCAAAATTATAATACCCTTTGCAAGGGTATAAAAAGGATTGCATCGTTTCTAAAACTCTTGTTACGATTCTGTCTCCCTCGCAAACGGCCTTCTCCCAGCAATATCCAAACCATTAATGAATTTATATTTGTGCACTCCACTCACTTGTAAGCAAAAGGGTTGTCAATACAAAATAATTATTTGGTGGGTCAGCTTTTGTTTTTAGTTAATTACTCTTAAAGGCTTAAGAATAATTTCTACCTTGGAACTCGGTGCATACCAAAAACACTTTCAGCATTTGGTTTACAAACTTACAAAAAAAACTTGATTCCAACATTTATTCAAACCATTTTGAAGCCTACAACCATGGCGTGGCAGCCACAACGCAATTACTACCTGTCAGCTGTTTTTTGGCATTCTCTAGTCGAAGCTAACTCCGAAAAATGAAATCTCCGACATTTGTGGAACACCGACATTTGGATTGTTTGATTTCAAAAACAACACCCCAAAATCTCTAGAGATTTTTGGAACACATCGGATAAATAAAAACGAGTGAGAAAGTCGGTCAAGCCCGACTATAACATACTCTGTACCAGTTCATTTGCCCCCGGCTGTCATATTTCAATACATCCAAGGAGTCACGCGTTTATCGTGCAATATTTTGATTATTGCCTTTGTTCAATGGAAAGCTGCGGTGATGGGTGGGTGGTGGTTGTGTCGTTGTGTATCGTTCATCCGATCTTTATCATATCTTCAGCAAATCGATAAATAATTTTGATTACTAGATATCTCTAGAAGGTACGAATCATATATCATAAAAACTGTAGGAGATATGACGATTCTTCCAATTTGCGGAGGCAGGAGGGGCGTGGCAAAAATTGAAAATAAACTTGATCTGCCTGCAAATATAAGAAATATTGGTCATACATGTCAAAACTCTATCTCTAACCATCTCTAAGATCTGTGCGTTCATACAGAAGGACAGACGGACGGACGAACGGACAGACGGTCATGGCTATATCGACTCTGCTGTTGATGCTGATCAAGAATATACTTTATATGGTCGGAAATGATTCCTTCTGCCTGTTACATACATTTGCACGACTTTAGTATACCCTTTTACTCTACGAGTAACGGGTATAACAATAAGAACAAAAATGCAATTTTGAGCAAAAATTTAAAAAATATTTATGGAAAAATATTTTTAATCTGAGATTAAATCAGTAACCGAAACCATATTCTTATTATTAACTGACGTTTTGGAAAATGATTTTTTTTCCACTTGAACTCTGGATCGCAATGGGTTGAACTAAGAAGCCTTGTAAAAACATTAGTACCAGCAATCATAGCAACGCAGAAATTGCAGGAATTATATATGGGAGATTTTTACAAGCTTTACAACCAAGTCACAGTTCCATATTGTATAAGTACATCGAAAAAAGAAAAGAGTCGTTGTTGAAAAAAAATGTGGTCGTGTGCAGTATGTATTTGGATCCAAGGATTAAAAGAGTTCTGCAGGAAAATCCAATAAGCCATATGCTCGCTAGATCCAATCTCAAGCTACTTATGTCGCAAAGTTACTGTCTTATACATCCGAATATGATGTTTTGACTTTCATTTTTTTTGGTTTATTAGATTTATTCCTTCCCCACGTCAAGCACAAATAGCTCGCAGACATCATCATCGGCTTCGGCAGTAAATGCAGAGGAGTTGCATGACATAATTACTTTCATCCTCTTGAACGAGTCGATTCTATTGAGGTTGTGTATTAGATGTACTATTGTAATCTGGTTCTTATCCACTCCACCCAAATGATAACACTATTCATATTTCAGTTTTGTTTAGTTTTATTTTAGAAAAGAATTATTAAAATACTCAACAAACGCTGACCACAAGTCAGACGTTCGTGCACTCTGTTGGTTTGGTTATTTGTGACTGCCTGCTTATATATTTCGTCACTCAAAATGTTCTTATGCTTATCGTTTATTTACTTAACAGCGGCTGAGCTGGGAGTGTGTTATATGTCTGTGTAAAGACCACGAGTTGGTTAGCTGCTTGCAATTGGCTGACTTTGCGTTGTTGCTGGCTGTGCATATAAGAACGTTTGTTTTCAGCGAATGTGAATGAGTTGCGAATTAGATCACAACTGAGTCTTTGCAAAAATTACTTTTTGTTAAACTAAACAAATAAATAATAAAAAAAAATGTTATTAACTCAAAATTGCATTTTATGTGTTCGTCTTGGCTCATTTATTAAGAATATACATTAATCTTTCCAAAATTCCTTATAATAAAGTCTTAATTTCTTGTTGAGTTTTATTTTTAACCAAAAAAAAAATAATCATTATTGTTGCGTTTTAAAATTATTACTCAAAAATAATCATTACCAATTAGCAATAGAATTAAAAGTAGAATTAAAAGATTATCCAAAAAGAATCATTCTGGTATAATACTTTTTCTTCTACGGCTATTCTTGCTGATATTCATCTCGCTAGACATGATTTTTTGCTTGCGCAGTGGATTTCGACGTCCGCACAGTGAGCGGACGGCCGGATTTCGCACGTTCTTTTATTTTATCAGTATCCTCCAATAACTTCACAGTACGATACACAATGTTTCGCGTGATTTCCAGTAGTCACTTGTCAAATAACAGTAAAGTTGGAGTGGATGCGTTCAATGGTTCTCGAGAATGAGAGTGTGCAATACGTGTACCACAACAATTGCGACTACTAGGAATATATTTACGTACATTTAGTGGGGTTACCGACCTATTTATAGTTTTAATATGCTTTTGTTATTAGCCGGCTCCAGATCGAGTTTCTTAGTGTGTTTTTAATGGAAACAAATAAGTGAGAAAGTCGGTCAAGTCCAACTGTAACATACTCTGTTCCTGCAGTAGCAGTAAAGGCAGCGCTGCCACAGATCACTTTTTTTGCTCATTATTATTTGGTAGATCGATGAATAGTGTTGATTACCAAATATGTCTAGAAGGGACGAACCATCTATCTACAAAACTGTGGGAGATATGAGGCTTTTCTAACTTGCGGAGCATGGGCGTGGCAAAACTTAAAAATAAACTTGATTGCCTGCAAATATAAGAAGTATATCTCTAATACATGTCACACCGCTATCTCTTACCATCTCTAAGATCTCTTCGTTAAGATTGAAAATAAACTTGATCTGTCTGCAAGTATAAGAAGTTTATGTCCCATACATATCCTACCTCTATCTCTTACCATCTCTGCTATCTCTTCTTTCATACAGACATGGCTATATTGACTAGGCTGTTGTTGCTGATCAATAACATATATACTTTATGGGGTAGGAAATGATTCCTTCTCCCTCTTACATAATTTTGCATAACGAAAGGATTGACATGAGTACGGATTTTCCCATCGGCTGCTGATCACGAATTATATACCTCATAGGATCGGAGGTAATTCGTTCTGGCTGTTGCATACTTGTGCACCAACATAATGTGTTGTACATATCTGTGTATCTTTGGTATAAAACTGCCACAATTTTTTCCAAGTCTTATATTGTGTGCGTTCAGCGCTTTCCTGCAAATCGAAGAAAATTTATTGTAGATAAACGGCTTAACTCAAATATATTGGATTACTTATAGTTCTTGTTCTAAGCGCCGAATTTCTCAAATGAAATTGTTTGACCATTCTTTTGCACCTTTTTGACCTTTCAACCAAATCTATATAAACCGATTCTGATACATGATGTGATCGATATTTAATCCTGTTTAATAAATATGTCTAGAAGGGACGACAAAACTGTTGGAGATATGACGTTTTTTCGAAATTAAAAATGAACTTGATCTGCCTGCAAGTATAAGAAGTTTTTGTTCCGTACATGTCCAACCTCTATTTCTTATCATTTCTAAGATCTGTGTTTTGGATGGGACAGACGGATATGGATGTATCGACTCGGCTGTTGATGCTGTTCCAGAAATGTTTTCATCTACCTAGCATAAATTTGCACAAAGTATAAAATACTAGAAAGACGTTTAGAAATGGTAATAACAATGCTACCCATTAAAGTTTTAGTTTTTTAAGTCCTTAATTCCGTAGGTTATTGAATGATGCAATTAATATTTTTAATAGACTACAAATCTTAGTGTTGAGGTACTGAGTTGGCTTTTGTCGAACTCTCTTTTGGGAAGATTATAATGTTGAATGTTATATCCAAACATTTTAAAGATCTTGTCAATGTAAACAGCTTAAAGCTATTGCGCTTACTGTCTTATCAGTACCTTGCTTTTCCACTCTAAGGGCCGATTTCTCATCTTCTTCATTGAGCTATATGTCACATAAACTAAGAAATAGCAGAGTAAATTGTGATCTTATCTGACACATAGCAGCTATCTGGAAGAAGAGAAATCGGCCCTAAGTCTGGCTTTGTCTAAGATATATTATTATTAGTTTGTACGCTACTGAGTACGAGTAGAATGCCTATCACATTCCAAAAATATTCCGAATCAACCGAACTCTGCAGGAAATTTAACATACGAAATGGTGTACACTCAGAAAAAAATATTACCTAAAACTGTTGAAAATTACCAGAAATTTAAGTCCATTTTACCTAAAATGACAGCCAAGGAATATATGGACTTAATTTTAGGCCTCTATTACCTAAAGTGTTCTAGGCAATCAATTTGATTTTTAGGTAATATATGACCTAAAATTTTAGGCAATGGATGGCCATAAAACGTCTTTTTAGGTAAGAGAAAGGCCAACATTTTAGTCAATAAATAAGCTTTTTAGGTAATATGTGACCTTAAATTTAAGGCAATGTAAGACTATAGAACGTCGTTTTGTAGGTGATAAGTGCCAACCCCACAACACCACCAAAACACCACACGTCCACCACTAAATTGTTTAATTTGTTCAATTTTTTCCTTGTCCATCCGTTCCATCGGGCAAATTTTAAAACTTATGTACTTAAAATATTGAAAGGATACCAAATTTTCTCAAACTATTACGGTTGATTCACGCATATCAAAACTGGTATGCTCAGTTTCCCGCTTGTTCAATATAAATTGTATGCTCATTCGTCGCAAGCATGCATTTAATAGAAAGTTTGGCTGTCCCATCTTTGCAAGTGCTATTTCGCAGACTAAGTTATAGTACTAAGTATTACTCGAATGATTACTCGTTTTTTTGAAAAATCTCAAAATGGCCGTTTTTTCACAAACCGCGATTTAATTTTTTTTCTCTTTAGTTTCGGCGGTTTCTTCCTCCAGTTCAACCATTGCAAATATTTTTATCACAAAGTAAAGGAAAAACAATATTTCTTGGAAGTTTTTTTTTTATTTTTTGACCCATCAAATATTTAGCTATAAGCAACTTTAACAAAAAAAAATCGCTATATCTTTGCATTCCACAATGGGAAAATTCTGAACAAAATATTAAAAATCGTGGAAAACTACTGTTATGGCCTGACAAAAAATTCAAATGTTTGGAGACCATGAAAAAAAGTAGTTGCCCACTTCAGAAATAATTACCCATATATGAAATAATAATACTAAAGCTGCCTTTACACTTTTCATATATCTCTAAATAGTAGGTTGTCAAACTTCTCTAAAGAGAAGCTCTTATCGAATTGAACCTGTCAAGTTACATCAAAAAAGCCAACATTTTCCAAATATTTAGAGTTATTTGCTTTGCTATTACACTATCGTCCGAGAGTCTCTTTAGAGATGTATGACAAGTGTAAAGGTAGCTTAAGTTTAGGAAAATGGCATAATTTGAAGGCAAAGGATTCCTAAAAAATTTAGTCCTAAAACAAGATTGTTTAGGTAAAATACCCTATATTTTAGGAAATTATTGCCTGAAAATCACATTTTAGGTAATAAAATCCATTTTCCTAAAATTTAAGGAAAATCTTTTTTCTGGGTGTACAGGTAATTCGAAAGTCCTGGAGTACCAGCACAAAAAACTTTTGGCAAGACAACGCCAACGAATTCACGGACAATAGCTTATACTTCATATAAGAGGGTTAAATTTTGTTTTACTACTGGGCGCCTCATTGAGCGATGTTAACTTTATCATCAATAAATGACTCCAAACTAATTTACAGAATGTTTTACGGTCTGTTATTTTATGTCCATTAGAGATTTAGATACCCAATTCAGGTTCAGCGTGTAAAACTTGTCTGGCATTTGTCGAAAAATCTTCTAGGCTAACACGGGTACACATTGAACTACCCTCGCAGGTAGATACAAATATTGTAAATGGTCTTTCAACCATTGCGAGACCATTGAGCTGGGCTCATCAATGAAATGGATTTGCATTATATGTAATGCACTGTCTATTTCAGGGTGTTGGAGCGTCAGTTGTTGGCTGGCCAACCTAGCTCGATGGCATTTCTACGGGAGTTTCGCCTGGCCAATCGATATATAAGTTACCATGCCCTGTTGCTGCTCCGTTTCTATTTGGCTCAGTTCTATTATCTGGGATTGGTCCGTTTACGTTACGAGCGGATCAGCAATTCGGTACATTTAACGCGCTACAGTGTAATCATCTCCAGGATGCTCAGCCTGCCCTTTGTCTATTTCTTCAGCCTGGCTCTGATGCATCCGTACAGGCTGCTTATTCACCTGCAGCCCTTTCTATTTGCCTGCTGCTTGCTCCTGCAGCCCCGTCACATCTATGACAGGCGCATTCGGTTGATCAATCGTCTACTACAATTGGCTCCACAACTCTATCGCTGGAGTCGACGTAAGTTGGAGTTATCCTGGTTACTGGTTCTGCAATTGATGCTAAAGTTCCTGACATTAAAGCTGTTGCTCATACCGTTACAAGCCACCAACAAAGGACCAGAGATGAAGCTGTTACTCTTCCTCGCTTTCGTTTTGCCCGTATCCCTGGCCATGTGGCTAATGGACATCAGCATGCATCTGGTGAGCATTGTACTGACAGTGCTTATTAAATCCTTTGACTTACTCAATACTGAGATTACTTTTGTGACCGAGACTATGATGGCAGAGATCTTGAAGGCCGATCATCGTAGGGTGCGGCATTTGCAGCGTCGATTGAGCACCCTTCAGCGTCTTCATGTGGACTACGCTCGACTTACACAGCAGTTGCTCAACTGTTTGGCTCCCCAGCTGTTTCTGATTATCGTGTACAACCTGAGCATGGTTTATTCCATATCTTCAACCACTACTAATCCTTGGCCACGCCTGGGAAAGATTGTGCTGATAGCTTACGGATTGTTGGTGCTTTTCCATTCGTTGGATACTCTGGTCACGGCTTCTGGTGCTCCACAGGACACATCATGGTTGCATGTGGCACGTCAATTGGAGTTTGAAGAGGTTCTATTCAGTCACGGTTGGCTAGAGCTTCGAAGGATACGATGGTCAAATCAAATAGGCGACACTTGTGGACAGAGTTTGAGGCGTTCCTTACTACTGCCACGCCTACAAGTGTTGGGTCTGCTAACGCCCACCCGTCAGCTATTCTTTCGTATTGGTTTCGCCTATTGCTGGTATCTGCATTTGCATTTCATGTGGAAGCGAGTGCTGCCAGTGGCCGAGAAGGAAATATTTCTCATCACCGAGCTGAATGTGCAACATGTTCCAAAACATTAAACTTAATTAGTCTTGAAAAAAAGGCGCTGTACTTTATTGATGGTTTTATTTGAACCAGGATGAATGTGGAAGAAATACGTTCAAGTTTGTTACATCTGTCTCAAACAGAAAGTTTGATTCCAAAAATAAGCTTTTAGGTTTCACGCTGCCGTCACCTTCTCCAGCTACACGCGCCTACAACGAAGTAAGTAGAAATGACAAAAAAGCTTCTTAAACTAAACCGTTTGGATACCTTTCCTTCCCAATTATATGCATATACTGTGAAGTAAGAAGCCATGAAAAGGTTTCTTCTAAACTTCGGCGTAGTCTGTAGACTAAAATCCACAAGACAAGGGAATTAGCGAAGATCGACTTTGACCCTGCCCAGTGGTCGGTCTTGTATACTTTCAGATGAGATATAATAGTGAAACTTTGGTCACAGCTTTTTAAAATTTTTGTAAGTAAGAAATCATGGAATGGTCAAGCTTACACAGCTGCAAGCCCATCTCCTTACCACCCCTACAACAAAATAAACTAAATGTTTTCTTGCTTAGTAATATTCTCTGCCCAGTTAGAAAAGCTCAGAAGCAAACGATTAAGCAAATTTGTTGCGTGTGAAGGAGTCGCTACATTTTAACAACTTTCTTTCTAGACTCAGCAGCTACTTCAAAGCGCTCTCCAATCGATTTAGTGCATGTTGAATGTTTGTTGTTGCATGTTGTACGTTTGCGTTTTGTCCTCAACTCGGTAATTGTTTTCAAAATTGTACACTATCAGGCCTGTTACGGTTTTCACTTTCGAAAAATTCGAAAAATTGTCGAATTTGTTAAATGTGCTGGTATATCAAATTGATTTGGTTAATCAGATTAAAAAGTTATAATTTGAATCCTTCGTCTAGAGTAATTAGAAACGAACGGTTTGATGAGGATTTTCTTGATTGTTTAATAGATCAGAGAATATGTAACAAATTTAATTCAGGGATTAATCATTTGTTTCCATGAGTAACGGGTAAAAGTCGAAGTCGGTTAGAGCCAACTTTAGCTTACGCTCTCGTTTTTATTTACACATGGTACCCACATTTCTCGCACCTGCCACGGGAAAACCAGTAAGTTTAAAAATAGCTGAGGTAGACCGAGATTATGTAAAAAAAGAGTCTAGTTTTGAAATTCTGACTTTGCAACGCTACAACTCCGATGTTTTTGAATCTACCGCAAACGTGGAGGCAGATGCGATAACCACATCAATTCTAAGCACATTTTTATACACTGTACACAAAAGGAATTATTTCTGACCCTATAAAGTATATATATTCCTGATCAGCATCAACAGCCGAGTCGATATAGCCATGTCCGTCTGTCTGTCTGTCAGTCTGTCTGTCCGTCCGTATGAACGCACACATCTCAGAGATGGTAAGAGATTGAGGTTTGACATGTATATCTTACAGTTGCAGGCAGATCAAGTTTATTTTCAATTTTTGCCACACCCCCTCCCGCCCCTGCAATTTGGAAAAAACGTCATATCGCCCACAGTTTTTATGATAGTTGGTTCGTATCTTTTAAAGATAGTTAGTAATTAGCATTATTTATCGATTTGACAAAGAAATGATAAAGATCGGATGAACGATATTCAAGTTATGAGCAAAAATCGGGCAGTTAACACTCCCCAAACCCCCCCACCCACCACCCAGCATTGCATTCAACAAAGGCAATCTTAGTGAGAGAGAGAGAGAGAGAAAGTTGAGCGTATAACAACAATATTGCACGACAACCGCGTGACTCCTTGGATGTATTATTACAGTCGAGAGCAAATGCGAGCGGCGGCCTTAACTGTTACAGAATATATTATAGTCTGGCTTGACCGACTTCCTCACTTGTTAATATTATAAATATAATGTTTAATAATTTATAATAATGATCTAAACAATGATTGTATGGAGAGGCAGTTGGCAATCATGCTTTCTTCAGCAAAAAGCCTTCTGAAGAGTCGTTAGGGATAACGATGAAACAGTTCTGTAAAGGCAACCAGCTCTTTTTGGTGGTACAATGCATAAGTTGTTTACAAGTTGTGAACAAACGCAACTTTTTCGGACCTAGAGCCAGCCAACTCACACTAATTAAATTTATAATAATAATATAATATTATATTTCCAGGCGATTCGAAGTCATTTAATATTGTAATTAACTTTGTGAAGAGCGAGTGCATTTTCATGTGTCTCACAACACATCCACGTGTTAATATCCTCTCTCTTTTGAATCTATTCGTAAAGGACCGGTTGCAATAGAACACAATCCACTTTACCGTTTAATTGCTTGTTCTGTAAGGAAATAGAGATGACACTTTATGGGGCAAACTATTGATTTCCATTTATTAATTTTTGGCCTATGAAATCGACCACTGTGCCCTGCCCAGTTAAATATTTAATGTTGTTTAATCAGGGCTAAATACCGAAACCGGTACCGGAACCGTTAAGCGAAATAAACCGTTTCAAATCAAGTACCGGAACCGGAACCGGAACCGATTCAAATTTTTTCTTGAGAACCGAAAACCGTTCACCGTTATTAATGGAACCGATAGCACCGTAAAGAAACCGAAACGTTAGTACCGGTACAGTTTAGGTTTTACCTTTGCAGAGCGCATCGTAGATGTGGTCACAAGTTGGAGCTCTACATACAACATGCTTAAATATTTGCTGGCGGAAGACATCTTCAACATTTGCTCTAGTTTTGCGGCTGCAGATGATGACTTTCTTCTGCACCGGAAAGTGTGGGACTCAGTTCGCGAAATTGTACGAAAATCTTGTTTTTACTCAAATTTCTAAAAGTTTTTGGTGATTTTTATTCCATTTGGATACACTGGATCTCTATCAAAACAGTTACTGGATTCCATTAAGACTTTTCTCGCACGCGTGTTTGAAATCATGAAAACATTCCTAACTGATGGTCAGAATCCTCCACAAAATTCCCAGAATTGTATGAGATTTCACAAGTCGTGCTTTCTGTTCCAGCTACGCAGGTTCTCTGGCGATATATTTATAATCAATCCGCTAAGAAGTTGTATGGACTCAACCTCATTGAATGCAGTACTGTTACCGCGAGCAAATCACAAGAATTCTATATTGATTACATAAAACGTGAAAAACCGAAATAAAAATGTGTGTACCGTATCGAAACCGAAAACCGAAATTAATTGAAAACCGAAATAGAACCTTTAACCGAAACATTCATTTCGGGACGTACCGGAACCGAAATTCGTTACGGGACTAAGCCCTGTGTTTAATGATTTTCAATTTTAAGGTATTTTTAGAATAATTCGGTTTTTAGTTTGAGGTATTTTTTAAAAACTTGGTTATTGTTTTTTAGGTTTTTATATTTTTTGAAATTCGTTTTATTTTGATTTTAGTTCATTTTTGGGAAACTTGGATTTTGTGCATTTTCCTTCCCTTTTTTTAAAAGTCAACATAATATCATATCAGTTTCATTCTAATTTTATTTAAATTTGTATACAAATTCATTTGAATTTCAGTATCATTTCAATTCATTTTAATTTTATTTCTATTTCAGTTTCTTTTCAATTTCATTTCAACATCTCATGTATTTATTTTCTTCTTCATTGAAATTCAGTTCACTCCACGAACACTTCAATTTCATATACTTAAATTCAACTTCAATTTTTGTTAAGCAAATTTCCTCTTCTCAGACTTCTTGATCTTGTTTTTGGGTGTTGGCTCTCTTACACACACACAAAAGGCTATCGCCAAACTTGTTTAATATTATCCAAAAACTCCCGTCCATGCTTTTCGTCGAAAAATTTTCACTTCATCAACATAATTTGTTATGCAATTAATTTGAGTGGCGAAAAGTAAGGAACTTTGTTAGAAGGCGCCGAATGCTGAGTATAAAGTCGAAGGAGAGTCGCGGGGTAAACAAGTTTTGCATAATTTTCATAAAATATTTCATAAACAAGTCGCAAAAAAATAAAAAATAAAAACTCTGTGAAGGAGATGGAAGAAAGAGCTCAAGCAACTCGCAGCGGTAATTAAAAAGTTCACCAAAGCAGCCGCTGGTCCAGACACACAGAAAGATCGGACGGGACGACGATGACAGGGCGCAAAACTTGCTTGCCGATTGAATGTGGAATGTGGCTGGAGAGCCAGAAAATGTTTACGAGCTGCCATCCCAAATAAATTAAAAAATTGCAACTCGTTGCCAAGTTTGTCACCGCAGAAGGCAAAAAAAATAACAGAAAAGAAGGGAAATATTTATATAAAAATATGTAGATGTAAAAAACATTGAAGGCTTGGCAACCAACCGCAAACTGTGGTGACTGTGGCTGCGGCTGACTCCAGTTGTAGTTGTTGTTGCTGCTGTGGATGTCCTGGCAAAGCAACATGCTTGTAATGTCACTGCTCATTATTGTTGTTATGGCCAAGCTCACTCGGCTCAAGAATCGGAAATTGGAAAAGTTTCCAGTTTGCTTTTTCTTTTTCAAATTATTTAGTTATGCATAAGATATTTCAAGTCACAGCAAAACTGAAAGTGTTGGAAGGGTTTTCAAAAGAATTTTAAGTAAGAAACTTTGTTACATGTATAACACAGAAGAGCAAAGATAAATCCAGCTTAAACCAAGTAAATTTACTTGGAAAAGTTTGCAAACTAAAATTTAGTGTGTTTTACACCATAAGCAGTCTTAATTCTTCATATCTTTATTTAAACACAGTGTTGCATTAGGGGGTTTCCTTCGGTTTTATCGGGTCTATCGAAATTGAAAAGATCAAGTTCGTTTCAACACACAGAAGTGCTAAAACCTGCTTACTGAATCCCTAGTAGACAAGAGGTATGGCACCTTCTTCATCATACTTCTGACAATGCGATTTCTTAAAAATTTTCGGACAGAAAAGCAACCTATGAAAAAATCTATTTTGAAGGCAACTTAAGTTGGACGATCATTTAGGTCGCATTTTTATAAATGTTATATTTTAACAAGGTGATAAACTAGTCCCAAAAAAAGACCAAATTGTATTTTGAAACCATTTTAATCAGGAATGGAAACCGCTAGAAATAAGGACTGGTTCGGTTCAGTGGAACACACAGTTATTGAACCGCTGGTTTGGTTCATTAGATGGTTCACTCTCAATTTAATATATATTTTAAGAAGGCTTCGAGTATCCGAATTATATGATTTCTAAAGATAAATCTGTAAATAAAAGTCTCAAATATATAAATAATATAATATCAGGGCTGTAAAAGAATGATACATTGGTTTACAGCTCTGATAAATATATGCTGACAACTGCTGCTAAAAACTGTTAAGAGTGAATGGTTAATAAGTAAACCAAAAATTGAAAATATTGGATGAGCCTTATGTATACAAGACACTGGCAGACATTGCTGAAGAGACAGATGCGCATACTAATTCCTCTAGTTCATTGCACACAGGCAAATTTTTGATAAAATAGTCATGATTGAAGATTTTACAGGATTTAAAACAACAAAATTTGGTATATGAAGCTAAATTTTCATCTTAATTTGTCCAAGTTATTTGCCTGTGTGGACTTAGCTTTAGACCTATTGCTTAATCTCCTATCATATGACAAGATTTTACGAAAGAAGATCCTTGTCCTCCTCTGTGAAATGCATGCTTTTTACATAACAATAAACAGGTGAGTGCAGAGGTGCTGCCAACCTTCTAATAGTGCCTTTCCAGTCCTGCCGGTGTGACCGTGGCGCAAATGCCCAAATTGATAATCAACCTACATGAGACAACCAATTGCACAATAATCACCTAGTTGAAATATCTAGGTGGATTTGAGCAATAACAGGACAACATCGTTGTCCAACAGAACAGCTGAATAAAACGTATATATGGTGCGAGTAACTAGCTCCACTTCTAGAAGCTAAATGGTTTTTATTATGAGATAGGTTCTCCTTTTTATACAACTTTTGGCTTAAACCCATGCAACGCACTTATCTGGTATGGTTGTGGTTATGGTTTTTCAAATTTATTGATAACAGATGTGCCCCTTCTTTTAGGGTTTCAGGTTCTAGTCTATTTTTAAGCGCCTCGTACTTCAGTCGCAAGAGCAGGTACCAGGTCTCACAATGGACTGTTCAAATATCATTGAACAACAGCATTCAATTTCAAGAATTGTATTACTTAATAAATTCCAAACATTAAATAAACGAATGAAAGCGTTTGAAACCCTTTATGGTGCTTATTGGGTTTTTTTCAAAAAAGTTTTGATTAACTTTAGCCATTTTTCTTATTTTTAGGTTAGGTGACCCCCTCCCTGGCATCATTTATCATCTATGTTTGGCACTTGAAATTATTTGTACAATTTTACACGCACTTTACAGACCAGAAAGGAAGTGAAGTGCCCAGAGATATATTCTTGGGTAATTTTACATAATTTATGCATGCACAAAAATAACAAGCAGCAGCAAGGCGGGAGTTGCTTCACTTCCTACTTCTTGTCCTCCACTTCACACATGCCTTTTCCTTCCTTTTGTGTGTGTGTGTGTGTGTGCGTGTGGAGAAGGATTCATAAATCATTTTTAAAACATTACCTCGACGATATACAATTTTGCACCTTTGTATAAAAGTGGTCGAGAAAGATTTATGGGAATAGTGGTTTAAATTTTTCCTAGATATATTTTCAACTATTTGTATTTTATATTTCATTTTTAGGCATTTATTGTGCCACATAGAAAATCAATTAAATTTGTATTTATAGTTTGCCTGGTTTTTATGTGCAGCTCATAAAAAGCATTTTTAGTTGGATAAACATTTTCAACATTTTATAAAGGTATTTAAAGGCAGATTTTTAAAGTTTTTAGCCAGTTATTTATTGAAGCGGAAAACTGCTTGTTTACTGTTATCTTTGATCTGCAAAGACAAAGAAGAGTGTGAAAAAAGTTTACCACTTGTTGAAATTTACGGTCTGACGAAAGCCAATAATTTGGTAAAAAAAAAGTACACTGAGCAAAATAAGCAAGAATAATGCTCATTTAAGCTTTCACTGGCAGGCAAATTTCACTAAATTTGTTTCTTTTTGCCCCCAGTGTAAGCCTAATAAGTTATGCTTCCTTTGGAATTAAGCCGCCGGCTGCCTGGGAACCAGCAGACAGGCGTACCAACTAAACAACTGAGCCAGCGGCAAAGGCTTTTATATAAATCTCTTTAATTTATTAGATTTCATTAGACATTTGGCGCTGAGTTTTGCCAGGAGGCATTGGGTGGGCATTGGTGTTGCAGGCGTTGGTGGCAGCCACAGTAGCTATACAATTTTTATATTAACAAGCTCAAAACATGGCATTCCCCTTCGCATAAAAAGTAATAATGTGGCCCGTAAAATGGCGTCCATGGGGCAGAAACATAATATAACAAAACAAAGCAAAACCGAAAACCATAGCGTACTTTCCAGCGTTGGCTTTGTCTTTGGGTGTGAGTGTGGGTAAGTGGGTGGGTGTGTGGAAGGAAGTGCTGCTGCTGTTCCCGTTGTTGTTGTGGCTGTTGACTTTAATGTCAAGTCAAATTAGTTTTACCTTTTTATAAAGGTTGCTGTTTTTTTTTTTACTAAAACGTGTTTTAAAAAAGGGATGATTAAGATGTTAAAGGTGGAGGAAAAGGTCAAGGAATTTAAGTACCTAATAATAAGGGAAACCTCAACATTTAGTATGATGGCAAATAATATTTTTTGAATCTTACAATCATTAGAGTATTTATTTATTATGAAGAAAGGTGTAAGAATTAATTTCTTATCTTTTTACGGGTTTTGATTATTCTGTGAGATAAGCAAAAGTCTCTGCTGGGGGATAAGAAATCGATTCTCAGTCTCTTCAGTAGGATTGAAAAAAGCATATTAGATTGGATAAAAAAATTCATTTCTGGAGTAAAACAATTAACTTGTGGGAACTACCGAAAAGCCTATGAATAACCTTAGAATATAAAATCTAGTGGCCAATTTAATTTGTGGAAATTAAGATTATATTAGAGTGGTTCCTGTATCAATTTCTAGAATTTACCAAATCAAAACATTGATTTACCACCTAAAATTCAAATTCAAAAATCAAATCATTTTTGAGAATTGTCTGTTAAAATTTAAATACCGGTTGACTCTACTTTGGAACCGGGCTTGAAAATATGTATTTCACACTACCATACTTCTGTAGATCCAATAATTCATACTGTTCAAACTTGAACATGAGGCTTGACAACGATCCTATCATAGCGTTAAATATCATATTCACTACACACAACCTAACTTATAAACAGTTTTTGCAAGTGGAATTGGAATTTGGACCTAAATAGGTACCAAGGTCTTAATTTTTATTTATCTTGTCAATAGGTAAGGGACTATATATTTTTCGTACGTGATTTTTTTGCGCCCAAGTATCAATATCACTTGTTGTATTGCATCATCTCTACAATTTTACGATTTTGAGGACTTTAACCAGAAAGTACTCAAAGTTAGATGAGTGAAAGAAATCTAACAGCCGTCGCGCCAGCCTTGGACAAAATTCTAATTTAATTATTTTTGAAAAGTTAAACTTTCTTTCAGCTAAATCGACAGTTCAAATACACAAATTAGGGTAGCCAAAATATTGATACGTATAAGATATGTTTACGAATATACATTTACATTTACATACATTTGCCAATTTTTCGCAAACCGGAAAATTCAAAAATTTTGGATTATTAGTCAAGCATGACTTATCATAAATTCGGCTGTGGTGCACATTTTTAAAGCTGTTAAAATGTTGTAGGATAGGTTCGTTACTTGTCTTTTTAGAAATATATAACACATCAAAATGCAAATCTTGGTATGTGAACGATTGCTTTTTCCGCTGGTACCTATTTAAACATGATTTTAAACTTTTCGAGGCTTGCAAAAGATTTCTTCAAAAGCCTTCAAAAAGTTGATTGCTTCATTTTACAGTCTAATATGTCCCCTTTAAGGAAAATGTCATTAGCCTACACCGATCGAAACATGACTCATCCGTAAGATAAAAACTGGGTAAAAAGTAATGAAAAATAAAGATTTAATAAAAATTTGGCATCCTACATTCATTTTTGTGAATTTCAGGTGCAATAAAAGTACAATCAGGTGTGAAAAATTTTAATTGTTTAAGAAATGTACTTAAACCTAGACCGCTTAAATTCTAATTTTGAAAAACAATCTGAGTATTCTATTACATGCGTTGTGACCATAAAATCGTCGCCTTAGCTTTATTAATATTGCTTACAGGTTAAGCCAAAGTTTTTTACGAAATTTTGACTTTAGCGCTCTATAACAACGGACCTACTCAATCAATTTAATTTAACTCTTTACTATATGAACGAAGCCCTATACGCTTCCTAATCAAACAAAAGAAAAATGAATTAAAATTTTTGAGCGGTTCAAAAGTTACAGAATTTTGTCCAAGGCAAAACGATTCTGAACCACTGCGAGTCACAACAGAGCTGGTGATATTTTGTGTAGAAATTTGATCAGCAAAATTTGATGCCTCTAAAAATATAAACTTTATTATTGTTAAGAATAACTGGGCAGTCACAAAATAATGAAGGGGGTATAGATTTACCGTTGATCTTGAATCCCAAATATGTGGAGCAGTTACAGATAATGCATCCCACTTCTGTAAAGCATTTAAAGTGTTCAGTTTTGAAGGAACACCCGTGATGCTTGAGTTTTAAGAAGAGTCTGACTTAAAGGTAATATAGCCAGATGGTTCAGCTGATGTGGAAATTTCTCGAGAAGGCACTTTAGATGCATATCACACACAGGAAACATAGTTGTCACGTAAGATGCTGAACAGGCTCTACTAAAAAACTTGAATTAATAGTTCATTGCGCCACAAAATGGAACAGTTTTGATGACAGTATTCAACGTATGGGCCAGGTGTGGTGCAGTGGGTAGTGTGTCTGCCTGCTGGCAGACATGGGTGGGTTCAATCCTGCCTCGGACCATCTAATAAAAAGTTTTTTTTTTTCTGAAAAAAATTGCTTTTACACATCCGGTCACCTTCACCAGCTATTGGCGTCAGCTGTGAAGTAACTAGCCATGAAAAAGTTTCTCAAACTATACCGTTCGGATTCGGCGTTAAACTGTAGGTCCATTTCTCCTGTGCGATAAACTATAAGCACACACGTCAAGACATTGAGAGAAGCTTGGCTTGGCCCCCTTTGGGGCTGTAAGTCCAATTTTTACAATGGCTACAAATTGTAGAACAACTTATTCGAAATGGCCTTGTGCCTTCCAGCAACGCCGAAGTCTCTCTGGCCACTCATCGATCGCAGTGCGCACCTCATAAATTGCTGGTAAAAGGGAGCGCTGCAAAGACTCAATATTTGAGTGTAGAGTAGAGCAAGCCATAACCTCGAGAACGGACCACAGTTTATAGTCCAATGGATTCAGGTCTGGACTACCAGCTGGCCAATCATCCGTAGAAATGAAGTTGGTGAAAATTTTCTCGTCAGTAAACAGAATTCTTCTGTGATTTTGTCTTGCGTTTTTGTTTCAATGCTGTTGTGAGCAAGTGGCCGGTGTGCCTCTTGTATGCACTGAGTCCCAAGCCACGTTTTATGATGCCCGACTTGCTGTCCTTGCTGACATTTATCTCACGAGACATGATTTTCGGCTTGCGCAATGGATTTTGACGAATTCGATCTTTCACCGGATTTGCGCGGTTTTTTATTCCATCAGTATCCTCAAATAACTTCACGGTACGATACACAAAGTTTCGGGTGATTTCCAGTGGGCGCAACATCCGAAAGATTTCGCCTTTTTCGTATCCGAAAAAGAAAAGGTTTCCATGATTGCAAACAACTGACGCCAAAAACTTTTGATGCAGTAACATAGCATAAATGTCACTTTGTAGAGGGTATATTAAAATTGTCGAGATGTTTGTAACGCATAGAAGGAAGCATCTACGACCACATAAAGTATAAATATTCTTGATAAGCATGACGAGCTGAGTTGATATAGCCATGTCCGTCTGTTTCTATGCTATCTCCTCCGTCAGTTTTAAAGCTATCTTAACCAAACTTTGCACGAAGTCTTTTGGTACAAATACGCTGCACATTTGTCAGAACCGGTCGGATCGGATGACTATACTTCAGAGCAAACGTCTCCAAACCTCGTATTTATAAGTTTTCTATGCTTTCACATTATTCCACCAAGTTTGATAGGACAACTATATAGTATAGCTGTCATAGAAATTGGGTGTAGAAAATGTATATAGGAGGCCTTGTCAAAAATGTGCACATTTGGTACGTTACCTTTCTAATCATAAATAAGTCTCTTTTTATAATAACATTAAATTTTATTAGCGTTATTTGACACGACACGTGAAGAGGCCCATCCGCACTTGAGACGCGTTTTGTATACCCCTTCAACTAGACCTTAAAATCGCATCGTTAGCTAAGTTAGACTTTAGGGATGAAATATTATGAATAAAAGTAACATCACTAGCCAGAGTGATTCAGTACAAATTCAAAACTACAACCGTGCTCATTTAAAGGCGTATAATTCTATACACAAACAATCACTCTCTTTGCCTCATACATAATTTGGGATCACTTCAAATAAATTACATACTCAGCAGTCACACACACACACCCAAGATGTAATCAACAAAATTACAGTAAAATTCAGGCAAAAAAAAAACAAATAAATTTGACACGAATGCGTCGACGATGACACAGAAGCACCCACACCTACACGCAACACACTCCATTCTCTTCTTCTACATTCAGTCACTACAACAACTCGAAGCCAAGAGCCAAAGCCAAAGTAAAAATGGCACAACCCAGTGAGAAGCTCTGTGAACGAACCTCTTTTGTCCCCCATTGGTGTGCGTTTTCTGTCATGTGCGACACTTTGTAACATATTTTTTGTCATTTGCTTGCCGTGTGTTTGCCTCTTTTTTTTGGCGTCACACTTCGGCGTCACTTCACACACGTGTCCTTCAGTGGGGCTGTGTCTGTGTCAGTGTGTGTGTGCCAGAAAATGTTACATTGTTTTTGGCACGCAAAGCGACACTCCAGCCCCTCCACTTCCAGCACCTACCGCGCGTATCAATCAGTTAAATATATTGGTGCCAGGGTTGCCATATTTGTTGTAATTTTTATGGCTGCATTTATAACATTTATTTGTATTTTTACGACCTAAATTGTCTTTGTTGCTTTATTATTATGTCTCACTTGGCCTTTTTATGGGTCGAAAAGCAAACAGAAACCAGGGGAACAAATAAAGCGGCAGTTAATGTGAGTTAGGGTAATCGCATTTAAAGTGGGCTCGTCTTTGGGGTGCATTACTTTTTTTGTTTAAAAAAAAATAAAAAATAATTAAATCATTTGCCGTTTCTGACTATTTTTGAATTAATTACTCTATCTGTTTATTTTTCAAAAACCAACCTTCCTAATAAATCCTAAAGTTGATCGTGCTTTGAGTTATTTAGCTTGCAAATTTGAAAATAGTTTTATTTCGCATTATTTTTCTTAAAATGTTGACTTACAAAATTCATAATAATACCAAAAAAAAAAAAATGGTTCCAGTGAAATTATTGATATTATCATAAAAATACATAAAAATGCGATTATGGCATTGCAGGCATGAGGAGGTAGTTGTTTTCTGATTGTTGTACCAGGTGGAGACCGCTTATGATTTGGTAGAGATACCAATGAAACAGCTGTACGGTCAACTAACCTAATTTTTGGTGTGGTGGGTTCCAGTTTTCAGGTTATGTACAAACATAGCGAGACCTAGAGCCGGTAAAAGCTCCAAGGTTGTATTATCATAAAGGTCGTTAACACATACATAAATTAATCTAAGGTCATACCGGCAACTAATTTGCGCAAATTTAGATGAAAATTTGTCTAAATAGTCGTTATGGAGATTTTTTATTACTGAAAACTAAAACGCAAATTATTTCGTCATTTAGCTAAGTCTTCATTTATGTTTGGGCACATAATTTGCCTGTGCTTTAGACTTTTAAAAATCTTTCGTTTGTAAAAATCTATGGATAAATTTGAGTAATTGCCCGAAATCGAGTTTTTTCATTTTTCCTTGTAATAGCTTGCTTGAGTCGCAAGCTACATTTTATGAGTTTTTTTATACGAATTAAATCATAGTACTAGCCCCAATAAAGTTGTGGCCAAAAATTACAAGTTTGAATGGGTTTTCATTAAATAAACAAATGCCTGATCGCAAGATAGCAACTTCTTTAGCAGCAACTCAAAATACACAAGTTTACAAAAAACAAGAAAGAAAGTCGGTCAAGCCCGACTATAACATACTCTGTACCCTTACAGTCGCATTTGCTCAGAAGTCAAACGGCCAGTTAACACCCCGCGCACATCGCGGTGCGCTCTATAAGTTTCTCTCTCTTTCTCTCTCACACTAAGATTGCCTGTGTTGAACGGTGAGGGTATGTTGCTGTGGTTATCGGTGGAGGGGTGGGTAGTGTTAACTGGCCGTTTTTTGCCCATAACTTGAGTATCGTTCATCCGATCTTTATCATTCCTTCAGCAAATCGATAAATAATTTTGATTACTAGATATTTCTAAAAGGTACGAACCATCTTTCATAAAAACTCTAGAAGATACACGTTTTTCCCAAATTGCGGGGGCGGGAGGGTGCGTACCAAAAATTGAAAATAAACTTGATCTGCCTGCAAGTATTATAAATATTTGTCCCATACATGTCAAACCTCTATCTTTTACCATCTCTGAGATCTCTTCGTTCATACGGACGGACGGACAGACGGACAGACAGACAGACGGACAGAGAAGGAGACCCTATAAAGTATATATATTCTTGATCACCATCAACAGCCGAGTCGATATAGCCATGTCCGTCTGTCCGTCTGTCTGTCTGTCTGTCCGTCTGTCATATCTCCTACAGTTTTGGAGATAGATCGTTCGTTCCTTCTAGAGATACCTTGTAAACAAAATTATTCATCGATTTGCTGAAGGAATGATAAAGATCGGATGATCGATACTCAAGTTATGGGCAAAAAACGGCCAGTTAACACCACTGTCAGTACCAGTGTGCCAGTGCGATCTCAACGAGAAAATCAACGTCAAGATTCTGCCCTCAGCAGATGCTCGGAGTACAATTTTTAAGTTTTTTTCCCTGGTGTCAAATGGTTTAAACAGCAAGTGTGTGGTTATGTGGCACCCAAATCAACTCCCTTAAATGCATTGAAGTTGCTATAAAGTCATTTAAAGTCAAGTGAACCATTAGGGCTATCGACCCAGTGCAAGATCATATGTGTTTTGGTACCTACGAATGGTTCACTTAACTAAGTTAAATATATAAACATTTAAAATCAATTAAGTGGAGCTTGAGTGAAAAACAAGCTTTTTTCCCCAAAAAGCTCGTTTTGTTTACGTTTTTGTGCAACAGAACATGTGCTAAATTGGAGCTCTTAAACCGCTCTTGCTGTAAATTAACCTATAAAGCTTTATAATCAATTTTAAGACCAGCAATTACACACCAACCGAAAGATCTTTCTGCGTGGGAATTGTGCGGTAAGTGAAACACAAAGAAAAAATAATGGAAAAGCTTTGTCACCTTCTGTGAAGAGCTATTGAGTTTGCAGAGGCTTAGCCACATTGTTTTGTTTTGCACCTTAGTACCACTTAACCTAAGCCAAAGCTCGGCTTCAGCGTTGTACCCGACCTAGGCTAATGAAAGCTTCGAAATTGTATGGTGAATGAACACCAGCGACCTACACTATCCAACAAAAGTTATTACCCTCGCTTCTGGGGTTAGAAGAGAAATTTATTTAATAAATTAATAATCAACTTAGTATTAGTGCTGCGAGTAGATTTATTTTTTTTTGTTTAAGCGTAGTTGAATTTAATGAAGTTTTTTTATTGAAGCTCAAATAAGATATGTTGTTATGGCCTAGGATAAAATTATAATAATAAGTTTTTTTTTGTTTCTAATTCATTATGGAATTCGTTGAAGTTAGGAATAAACCTATTGTTGCAAAAATGATTTGCTAAATTAATACTTATTGGGAGCCATGCATTGTTTGAAGGAAGGAATGATGATTTACAGGTAGAGCTATGTTTTTTTTTGGGATCACCGGTTAAAAGCCACCTTAGGAACCTGGTGATCACGGTAGGGTGGGCAACAG
Organism: Lordiphosa magnipectinata; assembly: GCA_037044535.1. Lineage (NCBI taxonomy): Eukaryota > Metazoa > Arthropoda > Insecta > Diptera > Drosophilidae > Lordiphosa > Lordiphosa magnipectinata. The sequence goes on along the minus strand of JBAMBO010000083.1, from coordinate 131,077 downwards.
CTGCTGCATCAACACCAGCACAGCACACAAAGCATCGGCTGCCCTATTCATCTTGCGCAGCCAGTGCATAGATATAGCTCTAATTTTATTTCTGTCCTTCCGTATCCGTCTCTTTCCTGTCTTACCCTCTGTGTCGATCGAATCTAATAAAAACCCGCACGCGATTATTTGATAAAATTGATGAACATAAATGCGAGCAATTGGCTACAAGGAAAAACTAGTTGGAACCCCTCCCACTACCGAACTCAATAGCCGGAACAAGCGCGTGCCCCTCCAAGTAGGCTACACCCCCATCCGCTCGAGTGCCTGCAACATTTTGTTGCATGCTACAATAGCGCGAATATAAATGTGAGTTTAAATAATGAGATCGGCATCTTAAAAGATTCGTTATTGTGCCCGATTAATTGAGACTCGATTTTTCATGTTAATATACATATGTATTTTTATACTCTGTACCGAAGGTACATAGAGTATATTAAGTTTGTGCAAAAGAATGTAACAGGGAGAAGGAATCATTTCCGACCCTATAAAGTATAATATATATATTCTTGATCAGCATCAACAGCCGAGTCGATATAGCCATGTCCGTCTGTCCGTCTGTCTGTCTGTCTGTCTTTCTGTCTGTCCGTCCGTCCGTATGAACGAAGAGATCTCAGAGATGGTAAGAGATAGAGGTTTGACATGTATGGGGCATATTTTTCTTATACTTGCAGGCAGATCAAGTTTATTTTCAATTTTTGCCACGCCCCCTCCCGCCCCCGCAATTTGGAAAAAACTTCATATCTCCTACAATTTTGGAGATAGATCGTTTGTTCCCTCTAGAGATACCTTGTAAACAAAATTATTTATCGATTTGCTGAAGGAATGATAAAGATCAGATGAACGATACTCAAGTTATGGGCAAAAAACGGCCAGTTAACACCACCCACCCCCCCACCAACAACCACAGCAACATACCCTAACCGTTCAACACAGGCAATCTTAGGGCGAGAGAGAAAGAGAGAGAGAGAGAGAGAAACTTAGAGAGCGCACCGCGTTGTGCGCGGCGTGTTTACTGGCACTTTGACTCCTGAGCAAATGCGAGTGTAAGGGTACAGAGTATGTTATAGTCGGGCTTGACCGACTTTCTTTCTTGTTTTAATTACCTTTATTGTTGTGTGTAATAAAGGTAACTAAAATTGTTTTACAATATGTTATTTGATTAGAACTTGCAAGTGAAAGTACGACAATTATTTCAATTACCAAAAAAATTGAAGTAACTGAAATAATTATTGAAATAATTGTAATTGTAATTAAAGTTTTTAAATATACAAAAATTGTACTGGTAATTAATGCTTTGAAGGGCATTTATCATGATATTTATTTTGTGTATAAACAGGGTATGCTTCCGGGTAGCAACCACGAGTCGCTAGACTGAGAAATGTTTTACTTAGTGATTGTATGATTTATTCTTGCTATATCATTCTACAACGATCGTATATGTTATCGGGATTTCATTTTTTCTGGACGGCTTTAAATTTGTTCATGACATTAAAATAAACGCAAACCGATGCCTTACTATAGCCACACTCGTGACAATATAAAGATGAGTGTTTTGTATTTAACATTTACATTAACACTTTATGATATGGCTCTGAATTACGCTTATGAAGTTTTTCCCAATCCTAGCTTACAAATAGATAAACGTATACTTTTAGTTTAATAAACCACCAACTCCTCGGGGTTTTCCGGTCTTTATTTACATTCACTATTTACACAATTCCAATTTACATTATCAATACGGTCTCTGTCTATTCCTACTACTCCACAATTCACTAACTCCTCCTTCTATGCTCGCTTCATCCATCTAGTGTGACCATCCTCTCGACCATTAGCACTAGTTCGGTATTGTTACTAGAGTGCTTCAGACTAGTTCATCCAGAGGCCCAAATCAAGTTCATTACATTAATATATTAACAGTTTCAACTCAATTTTCCTGGCATCACAAGATTTAATCCAGGTTCTGAATTCTTAATTATAACAAGTATTAAAGAATTCCCAATAAATAGTTAATTCGGTCTTTAAATCTTAACTTTTGTTCAAACTAGTTTCCTCTTTATAAACTTAAGCTAAACCTTAATTCTCCTATTCCATTCAACCAACTCTACTTCCCTCCTCTCAGCTGGGTATCTAATATCCCGGACATAACTGCATTATTCATGCCACACTCCATAGACAATAGTTGTCCGGCATTTTCACTTTAGAAAATGAACAAAAAATAATACAAAAGCAAAGTATTTTATAATAACTTTTCAACAATGGCAGAGCTTTGTTTTCATTTTGATTAAAATTTTTTCTATGTATATTGTGCATAAATAAAATGCACACAAAAAGAAACGAACCTAGTTATAAAACAAATTATGCATTATTAAAAAACAAAAAAAAATATCAAGAAAATGGCATTCCCAGGCAGCTGACAATGAAGCCGCAAAAAATAAAGAATACAAAAACTTGGCACACACACACACAAAAAGAAGACCAAGAAGAATGCCAACGGAATGTAAAATTTTACGAGTCGGTGTGAAATAGAGAATAGCAAAAGAAAGAAGCGAGAGATTGAAGTGCCAGCGAATTTATGGAATACGAACAAAAAAAATTGTTCCTTTTTGTTTAGCTGCGGCGCAAATTGAATAAAGTACAAAGGGGGATGGTGAAAGCCAAGCCAAGCCAAGCAAAACGCAGCCTGCTTGCAGAAATAGTTTTAGAAAGAAATGTCCCAGGAATTTTCAAGTCAAAATGAGAATGCAGCCAATCAGTGGAGATGATAAAACAAACTAACAAAGGAATGTGCAAATAAAATTAGTTTTATATTTATTTTACATTTATTTTAACATTCTTGGGTTAAGGTTAACGTAGCCTTAAAATTGGAAATACCCAAATTTTATAGCAACGAACCGCCCCTTTGACCAAACAAAATCCACGTTAGCTGCCCAACTAAATGTTAATTCTCGTTTAGCGTTGCATGCGTCGTATACGTAATTTTGTACAAACTGATTTTTAGTTGCCTGGCGCAACGCACACACGCACACACTCTACTCCGGCCACAAACACCATTGAGTTGATTTTACAGTTCATTCAGCGTGTTGACCAAAATTGCTGCGGTTTTAATGTTCACTCGCCTTTTATATAAAATAAGTTTTAGTTTCTAGTTTAGTTTTTTTTTTTTAATTCGCTTAGCAAAAGTACCGAAACAATGTGTGGACTATTAGCCAAAATGTTGAATGACACGTTTTGTTGTCGATGTTGTTGCATACTTGGTATTTATTTTTGATGTTTTTGTAACCAGGCGGGAAATTGTTAAAGAAAAAATGTACAAAAATCAAATGTGTGCATGGTTCACTTGTTAGCTCGATACATACAATGATTTTCAATTATTTAGTTACTTTAAGCACTATTAGTTCTATTATTAAATTTCTTATGCGACTTACCCATAAGCTAAGTGGTTTCATTCTATAGTGGGAGAAACCGTATATTATTGCTATTGATACCAAAGAGTCCCATGCCAATACAGCCCATTACTGTAAATCACGATTTGCTACTATACTATACTATACTGTTGTATTTGAAACCTTACTTCACCTTACTTCTAAAGTCCCGCAGGGAAGTTATCTTGGGTCATTCACAGAAAATATCATGATTTTGTTAATTTTTCAGTTCATAAAAGATGATTACTAAAAACAAACATATTGGTCAGCTTGCCTTAGCAAAGAAATAATGGTTGATTAAGTTACCGTTCGTATGTTACACAAATGGGAAGTCTAATATGAAATCAACATACATTTTTACACTCTGTTCCAAAGGTACACAGAGTAAATTAAGTTTGTGCAAAATATGTAAGAAGGGGAAGGAATCATTTGCGATTCTAAAAAGTATATATATTCTTGATCAGCATCAACAGCCGAGTATCGATTTGCAAATAAATGATAAAGATTGGATGAACGATACTCAAGCTATGATCAAAAGAAGGTTCGCTGACGCAGCGCAGCATCAATGCTGCTTTCAGCTGCTACTGCAGGTACAGAGTATATTACAATCGGGCTTGACCGACTTTCTTACTTGTTGTTATTTACAGCGATTTTTGCAGTATAATCAACCAAATTGTTAAAGGATAAAGACCGTCTTGGTGAGCTGCACAGAGTGGTTCGTTCGGTCGTAATGATTAACTACATTTGTTCGTAAGTTACGTTTTTTCCAGTACTAGTATTAGTAGTAGTAGTAGTATTTATTTTTCAATTTTAAAACATGTGTTAACTAAATGCACGTAGTGACTATTATAAAAATAAATAATGGTATGCTTCTGGGCATGGCAATTAAAGCCGTCAGCCCATACTTTCCTTAAGTGGTCCACAATACTCCATTTCCCGTTACTACACTTGACTTCCCCGGTCGTCCCGAGATATCAAATCGTTCACCGGCAATGGTGCGTAAGAGGACCCCTCGTAGGAAATTAACTGCATAGAGTGACACTAACAATAATTCAAAAATAAACCATAAATAATACATTAGTTAAGGTTACAGAATATTAACTAGTTAACATTAAACATTGCAAAATTCGTTACAAATAAAGTTGACTCCCCCGGTTAGAAATCCCCTATAAACTCCTGCCTATATTTGGTGGCCTCCCTGAGATATGAGATTAGAGAGGGCCAGTTGGACCCGTTCATTAATTCAAGCATTTCCCTTCCCTCTAGAGTCCATTTGCCGAGGTGCAGCACACGGTGCTCACCTAGAATTGGACATCGCGATATGAAATGTGCTACATCTTCTCTTTCATCCATATTGCATAGGGTGCATCGGCTTTCCGTCGTTCTGTGTGGCATATAATTTAGTCTGAGCACTTCAGTTCTTTCACGAAAAATAAGCGATATTGCATATGTGTCCACATCATCCCTAAAACAATTCCGTTCACATAGTTTGTACTCTAGGCGCTTATATGTGAGTCGTGTATCATTCTGCCTTATCTGCAGTTCGAACTCATTTTTTTCTCCAGCGTCAATCTTCCTTAATAGTTCTGTGTGCCACGCTTCCCAAGTTCTGCTGTCATTTAAATATGTACTCATGTTGTGGTCTCCTGCCATAATATACCATTCATGAAAAAACTGTGATCGGTCTACCAGAAGTTGTTCAACTATGATTTTTGGAAGCCGTGAAGAGTCCATCAATAGTTGAAGTGCAGCTGTAGGGTGTATTGGAATAGTGTAGGTAGGCCCGTTTCAATGTATCTGGCGTAGTTCGGGGCGTTTAGAGGCAGGAAAAATATCTTTTTAATGAGGAAACGAAGCAATCGCTCTACATACTCCAACACCTAATTGCCCTGGATATGGCTAAAAACAGTTTATATTTGGTGCTGTTGTTGACTTTCTTCTTCCCAAGCAGATGCTTCCAGGTGCCAATAATAGCGACTTTGGCGGATGTCAATTTCAGTGCCAAATGTTTCTTAAATGACATATTTGAAGTCTAACAACACCCCGTCTAGAGTCCATTCATCCGCTCTGGCCTTTCGTCCTCTTCCATCCTTTACTACCATTGTTTTTGACTTCTCGATATTAATCCGAAGACACCACGTCTGACAGTACCTACTAAGAGCATCAATCAATTGTTGCATCACCTGTGAGGTTTTTTCCGCCAATAGCACCATGTCGTCGGCATACATGAGCACCTTAATGCGTTGAGATCCGAACTCTACACTTCCGGGAAGATTCGCAACAATATCATCCACATACATTGCAAGAGTAGAGGACTCAACAAGCATCCTTGCTTTACGCCTAAGTCCGTTTCAAACCATTCGGATAGTTGGTTTCCATCCCATACAGTGGTTTTATTTAGACTATAAAGGCTTCTATTATTGCAATGAATTTGGTCGATATGTGGTCGATATGGTTCGATTGTATCGAATGCTGCTTTGAAGTCTACAAAAAAAGTTAAACATTTTCTTCTTTTCGCCCAGTACGAAACAGTACTATAAAACAAGTAGAAATGTTGGGGAACCGCTATTACATAATTGGTAAAATTCGCAAACCATCTCTCATCGCTAAGGTTACTTAATCTATTATTTTAACAGTTATGACGAAAGACAGCGGCTCGTACCTGTGACTAGGATGGGGTAGCTGTATTTTGGCGATAAAAAGTTTCTTTAGATGGAACAACTGTCGCAACTCTCGCAAAAGCTACATGAAGAATGTTACTTGCAATTTGTTAAATGATGTAGATTATCTAAGCAGAATTTATAAATGGCCGGTGTGCCTATTGCGGCGCACATTCCAGGCCTTCAACGTATGTAAATGAAATATAAATGAAAAAATATATGAAATATTTTTTATTTTCGTAATTCAATTTCAAGAAATCCTGAGCAAGATTCTATCGCTGCTTCATATAGCTATCTTATTTAGTTGAAGTCTACAAAAATCTATCATTATTAAGTAAAGGAGCCACAGCTTTAACAGCAAGGTTGCAAGGTAACCCTATTTATACCCCTTAATCGTAGTAAATGGGTATTCTAAGGTCGTGCATACTATACTAAAAACGTGCAGAAAATGTGATGACCGCAGGCTGCCCCGAAATATCCTGGTGGATGGTTGACACTTCATGTGTCCGCTGGTTACCGATAACTGATTTCCGGGATGGTTGATGGAGAATGGCTTGGCCGATGGCTGTCCTAAAACCACCTAGCGGATGGCTGACAATTTGTGAGCGAGCTTTCCGGTGTTTCTGTGCAGATCGGCCAGGCCGATGTTTTTTGCCCTTAGCAGACTGCCGGATGTTAGACTATATTTGTATGAGAGTCTGGGAGTACTATGCCTTACATACATTCACAACTTCATGTTTATGATTATGATGCACAGGTGAGTTATTCAAAAATTTTTATTGTGGGGGCGGGGGTGGGCGTGGTAAAAATTTGAAATAAACTTGATCTGCGTGCTCTATTTGCTCTAGCTTTTCTAGTCTCTGAGATCTAGGTGTTCATACAGACGGACGGACAGACGGATATGGCTATATCGACTCGGCTGTTGATGCTGATCAAGAATATATATACTGTAAGTGGTCGGAAAAGATTTCTCCTGCCTGTCACATTTGCACGACTTTAGCATACCCCTTTTACTCTACGAGTAACGGGTATAAAAACACTGAAATATTATTATTATTTTTAAACAATTTTAAATCGTTCAAGCAAGTGAATTCCTCTTGATAACTTTAAAATTTTTCCTTGGTTTAAGTAGCGCCTGCTGTTGCCTTAGCTTCAGATTAAGCTTCAGATTTGGTCTTTGTATTCGCTGACTTATTGCACAAGCTATTATTAAATTTTCATGCAGCTTTGCCTGATAATCCAACAAAACAAACTAAAATTGAAGTGCAACGCTGCCAGGGCAACAAATTGAATGGCGAGCAGAACGGATGAGCCAATCTCAAGGCACACACACATGCAGCGAGTACGAGTAAGTAAGTACGAGTATATCCCCGGGGAAGCTTGGCTGTATTCTAGTCTAGTTTCGGTGTAAATTTCAATTTGACTCGTATTTGAAATGCGCTTAAAATCCCGAAACATAAATCATACTTAGTGTCCTGTTTGGTTCTGCTCATTTGTTGCTGCTGGGAATGTGCTTCTTGGCAAGCCAAGTTCTTGGCAAACACTTTTTGGCTAAGAAAATGACTCGTAAACATTTTCACTTTAGTCACGCGCCATTTTCGCACAGTTTCCCTAATGAATTATGCGCCAGTCGCAGGAGGTGTTGCTCCATGCAACTCAAAGCATTTTATTTTCATTTTTGCCATATTCTGATGAAGAATGATGACGATGATGCAGCCCCTAGGGCTTAACTTAATTGTGTCAGGTGAAGTTCGCCCAACGAAATGTACCCAAATGGTCATGACCTCCAATTGTAATATCAGTATCAAACTGATAGTTAAATTGAAGTGTCTTTTTCTGTGTGCTCCAAGTGGTTGTGGCAAGTTGGTAATAACCATTAAGACAAGCCAGCATGTTACCACCCGGGCAATTGGCTATTAGCTTGCGCTTTATCAACAGCTCAGCGAAGTTTTGTTCATTGTGCAGCGTGCGCAACATATGGATGATGGCAAGTGTTAAGGTGGGAGGGGTAAAAGGCGATCAACTGAGAAGCTATGTGGAAACATACCAAATGGCGGTTGACACTATTAAGCGAAGGAAATGAAATTTTGGTAAACTGTGCTCTTGGGACTTAATTTTCATCGTATAAATTGGGAAAATTAAAATTGAGAAAGTTTGTTTTGTATTCATTTTTATATAGCTGAACTTATGTGACAACCAAATTTGAAATATTATCCCGTGGCAAAACTGGTTTCTTGTTATCGAGGTGAGCTTGCGGCAGTTTTCTTTCCGCACACTTTTCCAATTCAATGACCCACTGACACTCTGCTGCACTTGTCACCAACTTTTGACCATATCAGCAAAAATCCTTGCGAAAAGATTATGCGCTGTCTGTGCCATGTCCCTCCTTTTTGTCCAAGTTTTTTAACTAAAAGTGGCAACAATAAACCGCCGACTTTGGCCAAATAGCAAGGACACGTGCCAGGAGTCGAGGAAAAGCTGCTCGCTTATCGCTTATCTGAGTCTCCCTTTCAGACTTTTTCCTGTGTTGTTGTTCGCTTCTGCACTGGAACAAATGAAGTAAGACAATACGTAAAGCTGCTTATATGAAAGAGAGAGAGCGCTCACTTCGCCTATAAGTATGCTACAGTATTTTTGCAGCAGCTGCTACGGAGGCTACTTAAGCGACAGCAGGTCTTGGTGTGTCTGTGTGTATGTGTGAGTAGTGAATTATACTCGCGTTTTTAGTGAACGTTTAGGTGCTTTTAATAGCCTCCTAGAACGCATACACACACACACTCACACAAATATATTAGTGCAAGCTTAGAGATGGCAGCGTGAAAGACAACTAACAGGAGTTGCGGCAATTGATTTGTAAGCGTGCACCTATGAACTTCCTGTTTATATTTTTAACTATGTTCACTGATCAGACACAAAATTCTTTAAAACTTGCCCCCGATCTCTGATTTGTTGGAAAATTTTGGACATTTTTTCAAAATGAGCGAAAGTGTATTTCATTTTGCTCAGATCTGGTATCTATCGATAATAAGTTAGAATTGTCGGTGACCAACACTTTTTATACTCTGTACCGAAGATACATAGAGTATATTAAGTTTGTGCAAAAGTATGTAACAGCCAGAAGGAATCATCTCCGACCCTATAAAGTATATATATTCTTGATCAGTCGATATAGACATGTCCGTCTGTTCGTCTGTCTGTCTGTCTGTCCGTCCGTCTGTCCATGCGTCCGTATGAACGAAGAGATCTCAGAGATGGTTAGAGATAGAGGTTTGAGATGTATGATCAGATCAAGTTTATTTTCAATTTTTGCCACGCCCTGTGCGAATCAGTTTTTGCTGTGAGTGTGCGAATAGAAACAGGACTGCCGGATGCTGCTCACACTTAGCTGCTATAATTTGTTATTTACCTTACCTTCCTTACCTTTCAAAAACATAAACGCCCGCTGATATCTTAAGTGAACTCTTTAAGAAGGTGAATTATTATCCAGCTATGAATGAATGCAGCGACAGTCTATACATCTTTACAAACATATCAGTGTTGCCAACTTTTATCTAGAAAAAAAAACTGTTTTTTTGGCTGGACGGAGAGCGAAAAAAAAACCTGTATTTTTCGACAAAAAAGTTAAAAAGAGCATGGTTTTTCTTATAATTTATGTAATTATATAATTCAACTATGTTTAAAGTATCAGCTGTCTGATGAAGTTCCTCATCCTTGTCGAAAGCCTCAGCTGTGCCAAAGACTACATATATAGATACCGCATCTCATACAAACTTTTTATTTTTTATTTTGAAATCCAATGTCAGCTCCCAATAAAAATCGTTTGTTTTTCACATGCGTCATCTATAATATCTATAAATCTTTGCTCTCAGCCAACACACATTTATTAAAAATTGTTAAATAATATAGTTGCCTCGTAAAGGCAACTAGAAGCAAAAATTGGGATCCAATGTCAGCTCCCAAGAAAATCCTTTTTATACCCGTTACTCGTAGAGTAAACGGGTATACTAAAGTCGTGCAAATGTATGTAACAGGCAGAAGGAATCATTTCCGACCATATAAAGTATATATATTCTTGATCAGCATCAACAGCCGAGTCGATATAGCCATGTCCGTCTGTCCGTCTGACCGTCTGTCCGTCTGTCCGTCCGTCCGTCTGTCTGTATGAACACCTAGATCTCAGAGACTAGAAGAGCTAGAGCAACCAATTTTGAAATGTAGACTCCTATTGTCTGCACGCAGATCAAGTTTATTTCAAATTTTTGCCACGCCCACCCCCGCCACCACAATAAAAAATGTTGAATATCTCCCACAATTTTTGAGATATCGATCTCAAATTTAAAATGTACATTTATATTCGCAAAATCTATAAGCCACGATCAAGATCGGATGATAAATAGCCGAGTTAAAAAATGTTGCATACTTTTCGGCTGACCCACCTCAGGCATACAGGAAGGCTATTAAACATTTGTTTCCATGAGTAACGGGTATATCGAAGTCGTTTAGAGCCGACTTTAACTTACGCTCTCGTTTGTTTCACATGCGTCATCTATTATTTCAATAAACCTTTGGTTGTGCCTACTCAAGTTCATTTGATTACTTAGTTTTGTTTTTACAATATTAACCTGCCTAAAGACATGCTCAAGCTCAGCGTTGGACCATGGAAAGGAATCGCAAACGAGTCAACTCAAAAAATCGTTTATTACCTCCAGAGTCATTCAAAGCCATTACTTCACTCAAAATCTTTATATATTTTTCGTTGTTCTCCCATTTCATTAAATGCCTGTAAAGTGTTGTTTATTTAAGAAACAGTACTTATATGATTAATTAAATGATTAACCTGAGTTACATATTGTTGTGAAATTAGGAAATTGAACTTATGCTTTACGGCTGCGACGAACGACACGACTTTTCAACTGTAGACGACTGACTCCGACTCTCAACTGGTTTCGACTCGCTCCGTTCTGCCGACTGTTAACATAAAAGATTTAGCAGCGGTGTGCTCGAATATGGGGTTTAGTGAACTGATTTGATTTTAGCCAAAGTTTAGTCTATGGTATCAACAGATATTAATTACAACATTTTTGGAATGGCAATCGGGTATGTCCGAACAACGATCGCTGTTTCGAGAATAACCAAATTCTCTCATCAGCGGACTTGTTTTACTGTTCACACTTCAAACAAACATACCAGTTAGTATTTAAATAACCTCAAGCGTCGAAAAGGTTAGGTTAGGTTGCGATGGCTGAGAGCGACAAGTCGCTCTCCCACTTAGGCCACATTGGGCCCATTGCGATGCCATATTTATTCCCTATTACCCTTTTTAAAACTGAGGGGGTTCTCGTTGCTGAACCATTGTGTGGACAGAACGAATTTGAGTAGAGCTGGGATCTCTAGCCCGGATGTCTCCGAGAGGTTGAGTAGCAGAGGTTGAACAAGTTTCCTGAGTCTCCTTCTACTCAAGCGGGGGCAATGGCAAAGAAGGTGTTGTACCGATTCCTCCTCTTCTTCGTATCCGCAACTTCTGCAGAAGTCATGGTAAGTGAGGCGTGCTGTGTGGCGTGCTGTGTGTCTGCCAATAAGACAGTGACAGAGAGCGGCGAAAAGGACATAGGAATTCCAATGCTGTTTTTTGTTCGGAGGTGTTTGTTTAATATAAACCTTTGACAACAAATTTCTCAAAATCGTCAACTTTTATTATATTAATATTAGTATCTGATGGAATAATCCATTTTTATTAGCGAATTAGTAGACCTAAGAAGATTTTAAGCAGGTGTCTTTAATTTAAAACAAGAAAGAAAGTCGGTCAAGCCCGACTATAACATACTCTGTACCCTTACACTCGCATTTGCTCAGGAGTCAAACGGCCAGTTAACACCCCGCGCACAACGCGGTGCGCTCTCTAAGTTTCTCTCTCTCTCTCTCTTTCTCTCTCGCACTAAAATTGCCTGTGTTGCTGTGGTTGTTGGTGGGGGGAGTGGGTGGTGTTAACTGGCCGTTTTTTGCCCATAACTTGAGTATGGTTCATCCGATCTTTATCATTCCTTCAGCAAATCGATAAATAATTTTGTTTACAAGGTATCTCTAGAAGGAACGATCTATCTCCAAAACTGTAGGAGATATGAAGTTTTTTCCGAATTGCGGGGGCGGGAGGGGGCGTGGCAAAAATTGAAAATAAACTTGATCTGCCTGCAAGTATAAGAAATATATGTCCCATACATGTCAAACCTCTATCTCTTACCATCTCTGAGATCTCTTCGTTCATACGGACAGACAGACGGACAGACAGACAGACGGACAGACGGACAGACAGACAGACGGACAGACGGACATGGCTATATCGACTCGGCTGTTAATGCTGATCAAGAATATTGTAATATATTTCGCTTGTCGTTTGAATCGTTTCTTTATTTTCAAAAATAACGAATTTCAGTTTGGCACTGCTTGCTGCAACATATCAGTCAGCTTTTTTTCGACTGAAACCTGGCTGGCAGCCCCAGTTAGATCGCCGTTTATTGTCTATTCGCATTCTCCGAATTGTGTATATGAGAAAGGAAGCTAAAAAAAAAAATTGCGCCAGCAGACAGCCACTTCGATCTTTTCTCCTCGTGGCCGTCAAAGTGTGCAGTTGTACAATTAAAACCTTTCGTGAAATTAATTAAAGTGTCTAACCTAACCTAGATGCCCACGCCAATACATACATATGTATGCGTGTATGCGTTAGTGGCATTGCACAAAAAAATTGTGGAATTATCGTCAATAATTATACAAGAAATTGTGAGTAGTTTGCGTAACCCTTTTTGCAAATTGCACATGCTGAGTGAACGAGTTTTCCGCACATAGAATTCTTCCCAGCACACGGCCTTCTCCGTGGGCTACTCCGTCCTCACGTTGGTTCAGGCCTTGCGTTGGAGAAATTCTAAACGTTTAGTGTAAAGCATTCATATCGTCGGTGGTGTCATCCCACCTGGGGTAAATATTGTTCATTTTCATAGCTGACACTGGCTTATGAATGTTTCATTTCCAATCTAGGTTGGCACCACTAGTTTCATGCAGGAAAAGTGAATTACCTTCCATAAGTAACTCGTCCATGAGACACTGATGTAGCCCAAAGTGTCCCCCCCTAGCGTGTAGTGATCAATAGGAACTCGTCCCATGGTGCTCCCGGAATCGAGGACCGATTGAACCTGTGATCAGGGAATTTCTGCCTGGTGCTGATGGCTATACCAGACCCCTGGCTTGGGCTTAAGTGCCAAACATAATTTCTGACACGTAGACATAGGTGTTGTCTCTGGCCACAGCTCGTGGAGTCGTACTTCATCTTCGCAACGATCGAGCCTAGCCTAAATGGGCCATAGTGGTCCCGCAACCACTTGTGGAAGCTTATAGGCCACCTCACTCATAGATGACATATTCCTCTACCATAGGATGCCTATGACATATTGGATCTATTGAGGTTAAAGACCATCCGTCGCTCTACAGTGGTCCCTGCCTGCACGACATCGGATATATTGAGGTTACGACCACATGGTGTCTTCAATCAAAGTTTAAGACCAGCTATGAATACTCTTTATTGGTATAGAGTTTAATTGTTTTATTGCGAAAAGTGATTTAATACTTAATTCTTATCTAATACGGCCACAAAAGCCGCATACCTGTGTAACCAAATAGAGAATTCATACCTATGGTCAAAGGCAAATAATTCGAAATGAATATGACCTAATTAATATTAATTTGCAGTGGTAATCGTAATTCGGCATTCATCATGTTCTTTAAGCATCACCAAATCACTAATTTTTCCAGTACCGGCCTACATAACGAAAGATCTTTCTGCGTGGGAGGAAAAAACCTTGCCGTAAGTGCTTTGCTTTAATTAACTTTGGGCTTGCTTAAAGAAATCACACAACTAAACAAAAGAATAAGATGCGGATCAAATCTAAGTCAGTCTAATTTGAAGTGATTAACTATCTTGAATTAAATTGCCATACATATTCAAATTCAGAAATGATATTTGCCTTTGAGAATCAAAACTCAGTCCATCATAGGATGTATTAACTATAAATTCCATGCATACACTTAAATCGTATTGTCTAAGTTTTGAATAAGCGTTTACCTTTACATAATTTGCCTTATGCTTATCCAAACAATGAAGTCGCATTTCCATTTCTCTAAAATTGTAGCAGAAGTTTCTATATATTATACTCTTTTATATATTATTCCTTCTAGATTTACCTATAGCCTAGTCACTTTATCGATTCTCTTAGTATTAAATTAGGTTCAGCCCGATCCTAATGTTAAGCCTTAACTTGTTCTTCCCGTCGAATGATGAAGTTTTATAATATAATTAAATAAAAAAACTTTGAAATGAACATGTTTTAGAGTATCTTGTTTTTGGGAAACCATGCAGCAGCGTAATGAAATTGGGTATTAAGCGAGAAGCTTTGTTGGAGGGATCCTTCTCTGTTTGTAATTTATTCTCGGCCCTAAAGGATCATGCTAGGGTGGGCGTTCTCACAGCTTTGTGAAAACATAACCAACAAAGCCTTGTGGATTCATCTCAACTTTTCAATTCTGTCCTGTCCCTATACTGTAGCCTAACTGTCCTACTCCCGTCTAGCCTCCTCCTGTTCCCCATATAGCACGCGAATATTTTTATGAAATTATGACAAGCATACGAGCTCCTAACCTGTTGGTAAAATTTCCTGAACCCACCCCAGCTGACCAGAGAAAAAAGCCGAAGCCAGCGCGTGCTCTACCAAAAGTTAGCTACCATCTGCTCTATCAAATTTACACGTTACATGCTACAATATATATACTTTATAGGGTCGGAAACGATTCCTTCTCTCTGTTACATGCTTTTGCACAAACTTAATATACTCTATGTACCTTCGGTACAGAGTATAAAAACCAAAAAACATACTTTCTGTTGATGTTCTTTAAAGCTGCATACATACTTAAAATATGGATGGGATGGGGGGCCGGTACGCCTACGGAACCCGGCTATGCGCTTGATACTAATGTGGCCCAAAATTTATTTATAAAACAAAAAGTCTTTATTTAATCTTGTAAATTCATTTCATCACCCTCAAAGAATTCCCCCCGGGTGCAATACACTTGTAAGAACATTTTTTGTTTCAATTTTTAAAACATGCTGCACAAGTCTTCATCCGGCATAGACTCCAATTCCTTCTTCGTTTCGGTTTCTATCTCTTCTATCGATTCAAAACAGTGTCCACGGAGCGGTCTCTTGAGTTTAGCGAATAAGCAAAAGTCAGGAGAATACGGCGGTTGCGGAACGGTATGGTTCGAGTTTTTGGCGAAATGATTACGAATTACTGTTTCTGGTTTTCCATGAAATTAATCGTTTTTGGCATAGACTAGGATATCTATACTGAACGATTTTTGTCAGATATTAGTCAGCTGTTCGCTCTCACTTACGCTCTCTGGATACATTTGGGAATATGTCTGTCTCGCTCTAACCACTGTGATTTGCTAATGGCGCTATAAAGTATCTAAGCGGGCACTATAAGTATCTCGTTGGACTCTATCGCTTAACACCACTCATCACTTTGGCGGCAATCGAGACTACACTTTTCTGGGGCCCACTCAAATTGGTTTTTACTGATCCTTGTGATATTCCAAGAAGGTCAGAAAGGTCTCCAACAGTCTATCACTGTCTATCAACTGTCGTCTTCAACGTTTTATCGAACCTCTTTGAATATTTTTTAAACCACTCATAAAAGCTCGTGTTTTCGAAAGAGCTTGCTCACCGAAGGCCTTCTGCAACATTTTCGGCCTTGTCGAATAGTTTCAGACATTATAAGAAACTAACAATTCACTTCACGCCGAAAGTGTCTTTTGTGCTTGCATGTGTGTTGCTCGTGTGCCTCATGAGAGTCTCTAGAGGGCCAAAGATTTTCTTCGACATTTGGCTGCTGGTGGCTTTACCTACCACACTCTGATGGGCAGTGAAATAGCACCTTCTTACCAATCTGCTTGATTTCGAGAAATTTAATAATGCCTTCCATGACTTCTCACGCTGACATCTCTGGCAGTGTCTCTCACACATCCCGGTAGTACTCCATAAAGACTCAAACTGGAATCTACCACGTGTTTGTTATCTCCCTTTTGTACCCTGGCACGCTCTGGCCCAGACATTTCTTTAATTATCCAATTACAATGGCACAAAAGAGCGAAAGAAAGCTGCTGCCGCTGCCTTGGCAATGGCTTCCTCCCTGCCCCTGGCCCTGCCCCCGCTCCGCATTCTGGCGGCCAGGTTTATGTCTTTGCACATTTCTTTTAAAGCTATTCACTTGAGTTTTTGTCTCTCTTTTTTCTCTTTTGCTGTAGATTTTTATGAGCTTATTTAGTTGGGCAATTTGGGCTGCTCAGGCTCAAGTGTTTTCCATTTCCAATAACTGTTAAACCCGGGCCTGAAGCATGGGCTAATCAAAAGCAAATTAGTTTTATGAAATCATCAGGGACAGGCTGGGGCTCCTGCTGGCAGCTCGTTAAATCCTTATCCCCACACAAAAGTCAACTGCAGAGAATTTAATGCTGTAAATTGACTGCGTGAAATGAGGTTAATGCTCAATAATGCATGCGAGTAAATGCAGAAAGCCGCCTGAGCTGGTGCAGCCGGGTCCGAGGTCCTGTTGCTGCTGCTACTGCCGCTGTTGATCCTTTGAGTGCAGCTATTGTTGCTGCAGTTGTTGTTCTACCGACTACCGATGGGTTATCGATGCATTGACACAAAAATGTTTGCCAGCCGCATTTCTCAGTCAGGCGAGTGCAAAAAAACTGTTTCTGTGCACCGGATTTTTGCACCAATAACTTTTGCTTTATGACACGAGGCAAAGGGCACAGTGGGGCAAAATAAGCAAAGTGAATGGTAAGTTAAAAACTTAAAACAGCTTAAGAGAATGCGTGAACGAGTAAAGCAACAAGAGTAAGTAATAAAGTACTTAAAAGTTTTATCACATTTTTAATTTCCATTACACTGCCAACTGCCAGTTAAGCCAAAGAGAAAAATCATTAATAAAGCAGCTTAAAATTGCATTTACACGGCAAATTTAAATGGCAACTCTTAAAGCTGAAGATATCAAATAATTTGTAATCCAGCCACACGAGAGCTTCGAAAGAGCAGATACAAAAGGACGACACACATTGCACTGACATTATGGTAGATGTATATATTAGAAGGGGACATAATGTCCTGCAAATTGTGCACATTTTTCAATGTAATGAGGTGCTTATTCCAAATTTATACGAGCAGAGAAGGGGAGAGAGGGAGAGCGAGGGAAGGCCAATGGGGTAGGCCATTAAAATGGTAAATTGTGGCTAGAAAAGTGCCCTAGAAATGGACTCATCTTGCCAGTAGACACACTTGCGGCTGCCAAGTAATCAAGTAGCTGACTAACTAACATCGCACATTACTCATACGCCGCGTTGTGCAACAGCCGTGCTCAATGGCTGTCAGACTCAGTGCAGTTGCATTTCGGGCCGCCTGACTCCAGCACATCATTATACTTATGCTGCCTCTTCTGTCTCTCTTACCCATATCCATGTCCACACAGCGTCTCATCAACGTCAAGTGCTGCGTTGCTGTCACGGATGTCGTGTCTTTGATGCCACCACCATGGCGTTGAAGAAGATATAGAAAGCCTGAGAATGCGCCACAGCATACAGATGTCAAGCGGCTGCTAAATGCCAGACAGTCAAATAGACAGACAGCAAAAGCAGCATATCCCCAAAAGTAGGCAAACGTCTTTTAGGCTAAATAGAGATTTTTGTTTGAATTGCTTTGTTTGGCAAGTCAAACCGCAAAGACAATACCAACAAATGACTTCTGTTTAAACGCTAACATAATTTCTTTTTGTTTTATGGTCTCTCATACTTAACGTCGTGTTAATGAGCCAACAACAACACCAACAGGGCGACAACAACCACCAACTTTCAACTGTCACACACTTCAATATATTTGCTTTTACTCTGTAGTTTTTTGCCACTGCGTTTCACCCGGCGTATGCGTAATTTTTTACTTATGTAACTTGTGGCCCCGTCCTGACTGTGTCAAGTGTTTGCAGCAGATTTTAATTTCGGCCACTTGATGTCTGCCCCACCGACCCCTCCCCCCTCATCTCGAAAAAAATGTAATGAAAATTTTAATTAAAACCAGCACTTGTCACACACACACACACACACTCACACTCCACCACTTAGGCAGCTTTAAGCTTTTGGACACTTTAATGAGATAGCTTTTAAGCTGGACCTAATCTCTGAGGCGGATGAAATATTTTTGTTAAATTAGAAGACGAAATAACTTGCTCCGCACATTTCCATTTCATTCTCTCGGCTCGTTATGCCATCAACAGAGCCATTAATGACGCAGTCAAGGACGAACAAAATATTAACACCCAGCCCAGCTGGAGGTCTTGAAATTACAAACCATTACAAGCGGCTTCCAGCCATTTTCTGCCCCATAAATTATTTTTCAATAAATTTTACATTTACATTTGCCTTCAACTCTTGGCACGTGTTGCATTTCAGTCGCTCAATTAGCAATCATACGGAGTGCTTCAGGGTTGGAAAAACATCAATATTATTCTGCCAGAGAAGCGAGATAATCTTAAGCTTATACTGAAATCAGACGCACAGAATGTGAATGCCCACCATTCTAAATGGGGTAGAGCGGAGATCAATGACACAGTCGAGCTCTGCTGGACTACATTTAGAGCATAAGTCTAAATTTGTTTAACAGGGACGACCCCCGTTTACTTAAAAATGACCGTGCTCAGGCTATAGACATAACCGTAGCGCTGTGCAGAGACTCTCCTGCGTCTTTTCAGACCACTACAGGAATTTGAAGTCAAATGGCGCAGAGAGAAAGCAGCTGCTTAAAGAAACCATGAAAGGTTGAACTGGGATACTGTAACAACACTCAGCCAGGGGTATACGTGGGGTACTAGAGAAGAAACATTCATCTCAATGAAAATTTATGCACTTTTGCATTCGCTCGCAAAATATGTGTATTAAACGCATCAACAGCTTCGTAAGGCGTAGAAAATCGAAATAAATAGTATTTATTGGGTGCTAAATATGGGCTGTACGGCGGATGACCCATATTTTTTGGCCGGTTAAAATGTCCCTTGTGTGACTTGATGTGTGAGAGCTCGCATTGTCATGATGAAGATTGGCGGTTGGTTTTGATCATTTCTCCAAAGACTTTCGTCAAACAAATGGTCGTGTACCACTCAGAATTTGAGTGGAACAGTTGCCACATGACTCATTAGGCCGAAGAATCGCGACCATTTGCTGAGCAGTGATTCGTGCGCCAACAACTTTTGTGGGACTTGGCTCGTCCTGGAACACCCTCACGGTCGATTGCTGTTTTGTTTGCGGCTAATGATTGTCCATGATTCGTCACCTGTGACGATCTTATAACCGTCTTTTAAAGCACCGCGATCGTATATTTTCAGCATTTATTTGACCAATCCACACGAGTCATTTTTTGAGAAACCTTTTTTACTACATGCTAAATCTTACACATGCAGGTGGAACTAATGTTTATGTTTGCCTCAATCACACGGTATGTCACATGACGATCTAGCATTATCAGTTTACGCACAGCATCGATGTTTTCTGGCAGAACAACCGATTTTGGAAGACCTTCACGGAATTCATTGCTGAGCGAACTACGACCACGATTTCATTCAGTATACCTGCGATATACAGTGGTTTTTGATGGTGCCTTATCGCCATTCAAAGAACTGAGTTCATCGACAATCTCTTATTGAGATAAGCCACGTTGGAAGTTGTGAAAAATAATCCAACGAAAACCTTCTCTTGAATTTACCATATTAAAGCCAAATTGATTTTTTCAACTCACTGAAAACAATACAAATAACGCCAGTACCTCAAAATGTTATCAGACCGTTTTTGCTAAATAATGCCAAACTTTATTTTGGTAAAACCAGATTTTAACAATTGACATTAGTGTTACCAGTTACGATCTTATAAACATAAAAATATTAACCCATGGAACTCGAAGAGGCCATGGGCAACAGAAATGTGTTTTCAGTTGTCTGTGGTTGGTGCATGATGTTTCCTTGAATCCTCCCAGAAAGAATTAGAATGGAGCAATACTACAATACTGTATTTTTAACTAGGGCTGAAATCTGGAGAAACTTATTTATATTTTACACAACTTATCCTACGTGAATGGATACCGGCTGGCTTTTGCGGATGGGCTTCCTAGGCTAGACGGGGCCAGTACCTGTGTGTCAGCGATGTGACCCGAAGCTGCTTACCCAGGCCTGGGTAGGGAGAATGTCAAACGTGTAATCACAACGCTCCAGGATGATAAGATGATTAATGACTCGATATGAGCCTGGTGTACAACCAATGGCGCACTCCGATTCGCGGAGAGACGTCTACAGACGAATATGTTCCTACGAATAATATTAGTTCGTAAACAGAGCCAAGGTGCACACAAGATTGGCTGCGATGCGCGCTGCAAGAGACGACAACAAAAAATCTTCTTGGGTCCACTGAACATTTTTCAATCACAGCTACAGTCACAGTAGAAGCTCTCAGCATGCAAAATCCTTAGGAGAGTGACAAGCTTTTCGAAAATGTCAATATCACGCAGATCGGAAGTCTATATCATATAGCTGCCCTATGAATGCTGAGTTTGGATGTGGTATATAGTTTAGTTTTCAAACTATGGTCACCCTAATCAACAACAAAATTTAATTAATCATAGCATTCGTATGGCAGCTATATGATATAGACGTTCGATCTGTATTATAAAATCATGGTAAATTCCGACAGCAAATTAAAATTGATCAACGCAACTCGCTTCGTTCAAAGCTTTCACTATGTCATCTTCTCGCATTGCTCATAGCAAGAAATATTGTTCGAATCACAGTCCCCCGGGTTTTAAGTTTAATTAATTTTTTTTTATTTTACCAAAATAAATCTATAAACAGAAATATAAATATAAATATAAATCTTTACAGAAAACTTTAGGAGGGTTGAGAGATGATAAGTCTTGTTTTTCAGATTTCTAATTGTTTAAAGATATTTGAGCAGAGCCACTCCCTGCGCGTGGGGCTCAAGTGCGAGGCGCATAAAAATAGATTACAATAAAAAAACCCATAAGAAAAGGCCACATCTGTTTTCAATAAGATAGAAATCCAAGCAGCCTACAACCATGTGGTATGTCATATGCTTGCTTGGGGGTAGAACAAAATATTTAAAAAAGCAAAAACCAATGTCTTAATAAAACATGCAGCTTCTAGAAACGGAGCTAGTCACTCGCACCATATATGCGTTATATTCACTAATCTCATTTCAAAGTATTTCAACCCTTTTTAAAGGTTGAAATCTTCTTGAAAGAAGATTTGTAGAAAGAGATGTATCATGAACGAGCTTCGAAGGATGCTGACTGAAGATCCGTCCAAACTAGAGTTATTTTGTAGTTCTGACAAATAATTTAAAAAAACAAGTAAGAGAGCTGTAGTCGAGTGGCCCGGCTACCAAGTACCCTGTACGCACCCAATGCCGAAACGCATCACGCACACACACACGCGCACCCTAGCTGCCTGCAGTACGTTATACACCTATGTGCTTGCAAAAATTTGTGTGTCCATCTTTTATAGTCTCTGAGATCGACGCATTCATTCAGACAGACGGACATGGCTATATCGACTCGGTTGTTGAAGCTGATCAAGAATATATATACTTTTTACATATGGTCGTATAAGCTTCCTTCAGTTACATAAATAGGCACAACTTCATGATCCCTGTATAGAATTTTACATTCAATGAGCAAGGTTTTCGTTTTTGATTCGTACTGACTCGCTATGGACGAGCGATCCTGCTTTTATTTCAAAACTTTTCATTCCTTATCTTCTAAATTAACTAACACATGTTTGTAAGGCATATGCGTGTGTATAAATGATCTGCGTTGGTCACAAGGGTGGTTTTTCACACAATACATGTAAAATGCTGTCCACCGGATGACGTCTTTAAGTCGTGTCTCGGTCCTGATCCTTGTCACTGCCGCTATTAATATTTAATGCTATTTCAAAAGGTGGCATGTCTATGACATAGGCTAAATATTTAAATATGAGATTTACTCTACGTGTGGGCCGAGTTTAAAATCATGTTCAAGTGTGAACAATCCCCTTTTCCCATTTTTAACGGGAACAGAGTATAAACTAAAATGCAAAATTTAACTTACGCGGAGGTCATGAATCTTAAATATCGGCAAATGGATTTTTTCCTAAAAAGTTGAATAACTAAATATAATATTACTCGATTTTAATAAATTTGAAACTGTATACCAAAAGTAAATAGTTTAATACAAATTTGACTTATTAATTTTCGTTCAAAGTACGGTGCAGTCGCAAAAAACTGATAAAATCGATATGTTTTTACATGTAGCTCCCTCAATTTTTATCCGAGATTGAACTTTGTTCTTTCCAACGACGTATTACAAACTATTGTAGGATGCATATTTTGGTTTTTTAACTCTATCTACCTCGAAAAGACTGTTTTTTAACCGTAATCAAACTTTACATTTAACTATATTTACAACCTACACTATGTCGCATCCCAGAAGTTTCTTGACTGTCTCACCGTGTTGTTTGAAACTTAATCTAATCGAACACTCAACAAAATTTATTGTTAAATATTGTCGTGTTAATTTATGGGGTAGCAGTGAAATTTAATGCTCTGTACCAACGGTACACAGAGTATATTAAGATTGTTCAAAAGTATGAAAGAGGGAGAATGAATCATCTCCGAACCTATAAAGTATATATATTCTTATATATTGATCAGCATCAACAGCCGAGTCCACATAGCCATGTACGTCTGTTCGCCTGTCTTTCTATATGAACGCACAGATCTCAGAGATGGTAAAAGCTAGAGGTTTAGCATGTCCCATATACTTCTAATACTTGCAGGCAGATCAAGTTTATTTTCAATTTTTGCCATGCCCCTCCCACCACAGTAATTTGGAAAAAACGTTATATCTCCCTCAATTTTGTAAATGGATGGTTCGCACCTTCTGGAGATATTTAGTAATCATGATTATTTATCAATCTGCCGAAGAAATGACAAAGATCGGTTTAACGATACTCAAGTTATGACGAAAAGAAAGTTACTTCCACCGCCCTGGCAATAGTGGCCTCATCTATTGTTCACTTTTGAAAATCCCTCATTGTTCAAAGCAAGTAGTGGTGCCATCTATTGTTCGGCAGCGCTACTACAGGTAGAGAGTATATTAAAGTTGGGCTTGACCGACTTTATTATTTGTTTTGATTTATTGATTTCGTTATTAAAGATAAATCAACTATGATTGCAGCCCAACTTCGTTTCCAATCATAATGAAGCGGAAAAATTGTGCAACTCAGATGAAATATGAAAGGGAGGACGGCATGTAGGACATTTAATTTAGATTAAGTGAAACTCAAGGCATCGCTCCGCTCTTTCCCACCACGCTTTTGCCTCCCCCATTTTCCAATTCCAAAATAGAGAGAAAATAAAACACAATAATTGAATTGATTTCTTTCATTCGGCTGCACCAAAGCTTAGCAGATTTTTTCTTGCACTCCCCCACCCCTTTGCCGCTGTGCCTGTCTTTTGTTTTCGCTTGCCAATTTTTGCTGGCCAGCAAAATGAAAATTGAAAATTGAATATTTCCGCCGACACAAAAGCACAACCTCTGCTGCATTTTTTAGAGGAATTGGAGGGAAAAATTGCATCGTTGAGGTAGAAATATGACAGCAAAAGCGGAAAGTGAAAATAAGCCACAGCACCTTGGCAATTGGAGTTATCCAGAGACAGAAGGATAGTGGGAGTCGGAGGGAACAGCTGTTGGAGATTCAATGGAGTGCCTGCCCCACTAATCCTCAAAAAAAAAAGACGAGAAAGAACCAACTCCCCCGCTGGGCGCACTTTGGCCACAATTTAATTACATTTGCAACAAAAGAGAAGCCCAAACAACCCGCATTAGGGACACGCTGGGGTATTGAATTAAACCGACATTAAAATAGATGCTAGAGAGCAAAAAAATAGCAGCTAAGTAGAGGGAGGGAGGGCGAGAATTGTGCATAAAATCCACCACAGAAAACAATGCACAAATCCTATTTGAGCGTCGCTTGCAATTAAAAACAGTCGAGAACGAACACACATGGGCCACCAGAGCCACCAGAACCACTAAAGCCGGAAGTACACAAATCACATAAAACACAACGACAGGAAACTGGAGATGGCCCTGGCGACTTTGGTATGTTGACCGTGTGTGGCGTGAGTCCATCCTCAACATAAAAAAGTAAACAGCGTCGACACTGATTCAAAAATGTATTCAAAATGTACAAAAAAAGGGAACAAATGTAAAACCCTTAAATGGGAAAGGGGACCATAAAAATGGTGTTCTCCCTCTTCCACTCTCTCCTCTTTAAGCCGCATTACAAGTGCAGGCAGAGCTCTGAATTCGGATTACAACCGACCAACTGCAGCTGTGTCCACCAAAAGCTGGACTAGCTCTGATTGTATGGGCAAATGGCGCGGTTGGGTGTATGGATAAGGGTCAACAGGCGATTTTAGTGGCGCTTTTCATGTTATCAAGCGAGTCCATTTAAATGTCCTGATAAATTTATGACAAGTGTCTGATAATTGAAATGGTCAGCGGTGAGAGGGAAGAGGGAATATATTCAAAACTCTCGTCTCTCGGCCTAATTGCACGGCATGCGATTCTCCCCCGTTCCCTAACGAAACGTTGAACTTTAAAACTCTGACTTTTTTATCACTCGCCAGTCATCGGCCGCTTCACTTTATTTTCTCATTTCCGGGCGTCATCTTCGAGGGCAATCTCTGTGTGTTTCTCAGTGTCTGTGTGTTGCAGCGCGCAGGTGTCAAAAACAGCGCCGCTAAAATTCTTTTTTTTTTCCTCCCCGTGTACTTACTTTTCGTTTTATGTTTTGTCACCGTTGGCAAAGTTTTTCGCCGCCCCATCTTTGCCTTCACTTTCTCCTCGGCTGTTGCTGCTGCTGTTTCTCTTCGAACAACTGACACTTACAACTTTGCCGTTGTCGTCGTTGACATTTTTATACATCATCTGTCCTGGTGTTGCTGCTCCATCTCTCGTTTTCTGCGCTTTTGTTCTTTATTTAATTTCACTCACACTTGAATTTCCACATAAAGTTTATGCCTTTCACTGAGACGAAAAGTGCCCTGGCTTTCGTTTTTATTTATTTTATTAGGCATATGTGAGTGAAGCTTATTTGGTGAATTTTGGATCTTCGGGGGAGGGGTGAGAAAAAACAAGCATCAAATTTCTTAATATTTAATGGCAATCAAACAGATTCTGTGCAGGAAACCATAAAAGTTTTTGTTTTCATTTTAACGCATAATATTTTGTGTAGCTTACTTAGGCGGGCGATCAGTTGAGAGCATGCTAGATGGGAAGTGCTACTAGGCATAGAGTTTAGCAAAGGGGTTTCTTGTATTTTATTGAATCTTCTATCTCTATCTTTTCAGATTTTGATATTCGTTAAAATCTTCGAATAAATAATACAGCACGTCAAGGGAATTCATCTTTCAAGTCTGATTAAAAGTGTTTCTATTCATGATCTGAGAACAGTCTAACGCGTGGAGGCTCAAACAACTTTATTTGTATCACTCATACGCAGTGTTGTCACCTTAAAATATATTCATTTCAGACTAGCAAGTTTCAGTTCTGCGCACACACAATTTACATGACCCCCAGCCGGATAAAACTTTCTTGTTTGAAAACCATAAATCAAAACTTTAGTTAAGGTTAGTACTGAGGTCGTTAGTTTTCCTCAGCTGTCAAATTCCATATAAAACTCCATATAAGGAATTTTCCTTGCCTCGTTTTGTTGCAATACAAAAATCGATGAATTGTGTAAAAAGCTGATAATATTGAGCAGTCCTTTATTTTATGTTGTTAAATTAGTGTCCCGGTGTAATGCATTTAAAAAGGCGATGTTTGTGGGACATCAAAAATTAAAAGCATTTAAACTGAGCATTCACAAAAAGTGTTTGGGTAAGCGTTCGTGTCCAGCATAATTAAATTGGCCTTCTACCGGGCAAGTGTAACAGCGCTTGGTGAGAGTCTCTGTTACCACTGCGGTAAAACCAAGCACGCAGCACCACCTCACCTGAAAGACAGCACCTTAAATAAAATAAAACCCATCAGTTGTAATGGTCGGCCAAATTCGTTTAGCAGTTGTTACGCAAATTGCAATGCCAGGTTTTTGCATGATGAATTGATCAGCGTGAACGTGTACAGTAAAGTGGATTGAAACAGGCAAAAAAAAAAATTTTTTTAGATCTCCTGTATGATTAATCGATGATCCTATAGAAAAGCATGATTTGATCAAAAAATCAGAGTCTGGCGATTTTATTTTGAGTTGGCGCATGAGCGGATTTTTTAGTTTTTACAATGCGCAGTACGTTCAAGTGGCCCATACGACACCAAGCCTAAGCTTGTTACGCGCGAACCCCAAGCAAAATAGCAGCCCACCTCGCGCCCAACTAACCGAGAGGCGCAGCCACTAACGTGTGACACGAAATCGCGAAGGAAGAACAAAAAGTAATGTTAACTACGGCCTAAATAAGTTAAAATATAAATTTTTATAGCAGGAAGAGAAGCTTCAGAGTTAATTATTCGGTAGAGTTTATTGTAATCAGCACAGAGGACACGAAACGGTTCATGCAACGCATAGTTAGTATTACAACGATTTAGTGATAGGGGGATAAAATTACGAGTCGGTCTAATAGGAACGTTGAGGTTAATTTGGCCAACCAACTCAGTTGAGTCGATTTCACCATTAATTAGTCTATGTATAAAGATTACTCCAAGCATAACTCTACGGTTAATAAGGGAGGGAAGGTTGATCAAAAGAAGTCTACTAGAGTACGATGGTAAACGGACCTCAGGATTCCAGCCCAAACCACGAAGAGCAAACAATAAAAACTGTTTTTGCACAGATTCAATTCTATCTTGATGGGTCGAATATTGCGGAGACCACACACATGATCCGTACTCGAGAATCGGACGGACAAGAGAAGTGTACAAAATCTTCGTCGTATAGGGATCATCATAATTCCTTCGACCAGCGCTTAATAAACCCAAGAACACTCCTGGCCCTACAAACAGTAGCAGTAACATGAGAGTCAAATTTAAGTCGGTGATCAAGAATAGCCCCAAGATCATTTACCTCATTGGCTGAATCATTTAAGCACTCAAGTGGGACATTATCATGCATATAAGTGGAGAATTGTGGCAACTCCTGTAAAATGTCATAACCTTACACTTGGAACTGTTAAGGTTTAATAGATTATCTTTACACCAAGACTGAAATGCATCCAAGTCAGCTTGCAAATTATAGCGGGAAACCAAATCGTTATTTGTTAAACATAGTTTCACATCATCGGCGTACATAAGCACACGAGAGTGAGTCAAGACAGACGGAAGATCATTTATGAAGAGAGTAAAAAGCAATGGACCTAAGTGACTACCTTGGGGTACACCAGAGGTAACCTGGATTAGTTTCGAATATGAATTACAAAATAGAACTTTTTGTGTTCTAGAACTTAGGTAATCAGAGATCCAACTAAGAAGGTTAGTTGGGAAACCAATTAAACTCAGTTTATGAAGCAACAAGGAGCGATTAACAGAATCAAAAGCCTCACTAAAATCAGTATAAATGACGTCAGTTTGCATCTTACCAAAGAACCCTTTGATCACTAATGATGTAAGCTCTAATAAGTTAGTGGTAGTAGATCGACGCTTCACAAATCCATGTTGATAGGGTGAAATAATGGAACTACATAAATGTTGCAGTTGAGATGTCATAATTCTCTCAAAAGCTTTTGGAATTGCAGACTACTTGGAAATACCTCTATAATTCTCAACATCCGACTTATTACCTTTTTTGTGGAGAGGAATGATATAAGATTCCTTAAACAACACAGGGAAAGAGGATGACTCAAGAGACAATTCAAATAATTTATGAATAGGCTTACAAAGTGCATCAGCCCAAAACCTAAGTACACAAGCGGGTACTCCATCGGGACCCGGTGCATACACAGGTTTAACAGAGCTAAGATCGCAAAGGAGAGAGCTTTCAGTGATTACAGGGCTAAAAATACAATTAGACCCATTCAACTGATAGGGGTATGGTTGATTCGCAAAGAAGCTAGACGACGAGTAGGTTGACGTAAAAAACTCGGCAAACAGATCGGCTATGGCCTGACGGAAATTTTCACTCCTGGGGGGCGGATTTTCCGACATTGAAAAACACATTTCAAATTATTCCGTATTCTATCCTTACAACCCGAGTTTCAACTCAATCGGATGAAAAATAGTTTTTTGCATGCAGAATTTTCCGGCCATTTTCCTCCTGGGCGGATTTTCCAAAATCGGGAAAACACGTGTCGAATTATTTCGCGTACTATGCTTACAAACCAAATTTCAAGTCAATCGGATGAAAAACAACATTTTTCCCATACAAATTTCCGGTTGGAATTTTCCAAAACCCCGTCTTAGTACGCACTTTCACCACTAATGGAAACTCCTGTCCAAATTTCAGCCTTCTATCTCTTACCGTTTGCGCTCTGCGTTGATTGCCAATCAGTGAATCAGTCAGTCAGTCAGGACAAACTGTTTTATATGTAGAGTAGATTAGAATCAGTTAACTAAATTACGCGCGATCACAGCTATCGACCAGCAACAGCTGACGATAGGCCTATCGATTATAATCAGCGCAGCCGACACCGACCACACTCAGCTGCCTATAAAAGCAGAGCCTGGTCGAACTGGCACTTCACTTAATGCGCGGCATCGGTGGAGTCAACACCTTGGAGCAGCAGAATAACCAGTAAGTACTACCTTCCAAACCCGACCTTGTGCGATTTGAGAATCATCTTCTGCGTCTGGACGGGATTCCCAACCATCGTACGATTTCCACATCGGCTCGATCGGCTTATTTAGTGCAACAATATATTTTGTAGACCATTATCGATTCCGAGTACATTTGTCGATACTTTGATTGTAGAAACTGCGTAGTTTACCGCTAAAGAGCAACTAATTCATTTTACTCCGTCGCAGAGACGACGAAGCAGCTCAACATAGCAAGCGTTGGATTCAGCAAAAAAAAAGGGCAACACAACGCTATTGTAAATGTTATGTTTGTAGTCAATTAAAATGCGTATTTGTAGAGCTAGTTGATGCGTACTCATTGAGCGTGCGTGGCAGATCATTTATTCTCGATAAGTGTTCGAATTAGAGATGAGCATACAACATGTGCGATAAGTGATATCGAAAAAAAATCCGAATTTAGAACTCGACACTCCCACCAAAACATTCCTTTGGCAGCTATATGATATAGACGTCCGATCTGCATGAAGTTGAAATTTTTCAAAAGCTTAGCTAAGCTCACATAGCTTTGAAACTAACTGCGTGGCAAGGCTTTATTTCAGGGCATATTTTTATTTGTTTATAACTTCAAAAATTAATATCTTTTAAACTATAAAAGTCTTCATATTTTTGAAAGCACCGTAATTTAAGTTATGTATAGGGCAATAAAATGTATATTCTTAGAACCTATATCATGGTGGATAACACTGAGAAAAAATTATATATAAACTTTAGCAACAATTACTTAATATTATTAAACAATTTAAAAAGTTATTAAAATTGTTTTTTGATAGATAGAGTAAAATACTATTCAGTAATATCAATACGAGACCTGTCCGGTAAACCAAACCTGAGAAATCCAGTTTAAAAAAAAACCCCTTTTTTTTCCAATTTTTTGTTTTTGACGATTTCTGAAATAGTTTATAAAATTAACAAAAATGAAATTTTCATCAAGATCGGATGATAAATAGCCGAGTAAAAAAATTTTGCAAACTTTTCGGCAGTCCCACCTCAGTCTCACAGGAAGGCAATTAAACATTTGTTTCCATGAGTAACGGGTATATCAAAGTCGGTTAGAGCCGACTTTAACTTACGCTCTCGTTTTTATTTAAATCAAAAATGGTCAATTTCAAAACCGTTCGGTATCAAAAAGAATGACCCATATAACACATCTGCGCCCTTATTTAATAGTACCAGATCTGAAACTCAAAGGGGAAAATCGCTGGACTTCTTGGCGGGTTCTAGCACTTCTGCGGATTGGTATGCCAGAACAACGTTGGTTAGATGACCTTGGAAATATAGGCTGTGGCAAGACAGGATCCGGATTTCGTTCTACATTAGGCGAAGTAGTTTGTATCACTGGAGGTGTAGGCTGCTCATCTAGATTTGCTTGTGTTGGTTCAGGTGACGGTTGATTGATTGAGATAGGATCAGGGAGCCACCTGAATTGTTGATTGGAAAATTCCGTGTTGCTGGTTGTGAACCTTGGCTTGAGTTGGTTGATGTGGCGTTTTTGACATCCATTGCGTGCGTATGATGAGGATAATTTTTCCAATTTTTCCAAAAAGTCGAGCATAAACTTTTTATACTCTGTACCGAAGGTACATAGAGTATATTAAGTTTGTGCAAAAGATTGTAACAGGGAGAAGGAATAGTTTCCGACCCTATAAAGTATATACATATATTCTTGATCAGCATCACCAGCCGAGTCGATATAGCCATGTCCGTCTGTCCGTAAGTCCGTCCGTCCGTCTGTCTGTCCGTCTGTATGAACGCTCAGATCTCAGAGACATATAATTCTTAGACTGGCAGGCAGATCAAGTTTATTTTCAATTTTTGCCACACCCCCTTACGCCCCAGCAATTTGGAAAAAACGTCATATCTTCCACAGTTTTGATGATAGATTGTTCGTTCCTTCTGGAAATATCTAGTAATCAAAATTATTTATCGATTTGCTGAAAGAATGATAAAGATCCGATGAACGATACACAAGTTATGAGCAAAAAAATGTATCTACGATTATGGAGTAATTCTGCCGGAGTTTTACCCTGTAGATTAGGCGTAAAGCGATACGATGCAAGGTATTTGACAACTGCTGCCTTTGTTGAGCATCCATCTTGAATGTTCTCATTGACTGATGTCTTGAATGTCTGTACAAAACCTTCTGCTAAAGCATTCGAAGCTGGATGGAACGTAGCTGTTGTTATGTGTTTGATTCCATGTAGATTGCAGAATTCGTAGAATGCGTGTGATGTCAGCTGAGGTCCATTATCACTAAACAAGGTGATAGGATATCCTTCGATTGCGAAAATTGCTGATAATGCTGCGATCATAGATCGGTTGTAGTTGATGGCATTTGTGTTACGAAAGGAAACTGAGAAAATCCATCAACGCAAATAAGCCACATTGAGTCGAAGATTGGGCCGGCAAAGTCGACGCTGTTTTTGCATTTGGCCAACTTTCATACTTTTGAGCTGGAGCAGGATTGGACTGTTTACATATGGCGCATAAAGCTGTGTAATTAGCAATATCAGAATCTATACTGGGCCACCAGACATGTTGTCTTGCAAGTTGTTTCATCTTAACTATACCCCAATGTCCCTCATGTAGGAGTTTAAGTATGTTTTGGCGTAAGGACCTAGGAATAATTATACGATTTGCATCTGAGTTAAGGCATAACACATTGTTGATGATTGATAAAGCAAACCGGCGGTTAAGATATGGATTAATATCCTGGTCACATGACGGAATATTCTCTGGCCAACCATTTGTGACATAGTTGCTTACTCTTCGAAGAAATTTGTCTTTTTCAGAATGTGGCTTTATGACTTCTGCATTGATCGGTGGGGACAACAAATTTGTGCTGTAACATGCTTCGTTATTGTCAAATTGTTCGTCTGTGCCTAAAGGTAGGCGTGATAATGCGTCTGCATTTCCATGAGCGATCGATACTTTATGTGAAAGTTGTAAGACATCTAAATGACAGCCCAACGTTGAAATTGATTGAAAATAGTTACAAGCGGCTCGTGATCAGTAATGAGGATACATTTTCGACCATTGAGATATTGGTGAAATCGATTTACTCCGAATATGATTGCTAGTCCCTCCTTTTCAATTTGACTGTTGATGCAAACCGACACCGATACCGTAGGATGATGCATCTGCGGCTAGGGCTAACGGCAATTCATCGTTAAAATGAGATAATTGTGTAGAGTTTACAATATGTGACTTCGAAGCTTCAAAAGCTTGCTGCTGTTCAGACTTTCATGTAAAACCTTTTCTGCGGAGTTGATTCAGGGGCGCAGCCAACTCTAAATAGTTGCACAATGGCTTGAGTTCTCTGACTACTTGTAGTCCAGTACGATCTGAAAGGACGCCATTCGCACTTATGCGTCGAACTAAATATTAAATTTCTTCTTGCAGGAAGAAACATTTCTCTCTGATACATTTAATACCATTGTCGCGAAGTATTGATGACTTGTTCAACAAGACTAAGGTGCAACTCCATTGTTGGTGCTGTGATGATGATGTCATCTAAATAGTTTAAACAACATTCTATCGTTTAGAAGTTGTTCCAGAAAACGCTGAAAAATTGCTGGAGCGCTTGCTATACCATATGGTAGCCGTTGATATCGGAATAAACCCAGTGGTGTATTTACTACCATGAGTTGCTCTGACTGTTCATCCAATTCCATTTGTAAATATGCAGATATATATATAAATTTTTGAAAAATGCTTACCATTACGTTCTTTGTGCAATAATGAGTCACGTGTAGGCAATAGTGTTGGGTTGTTCATGAGTGAGTGAACAAAATTGAGTTGTTCTTTAAACTGAACAAGTGAACATGTTCTTCTTCAACTGTTCATTTTTGTTCAGCGAGTCTTGTTCAAGTTATCTTGTTCAATCCATCTTTTTCTGAGTTGTTCTTGAAGCTGTTCGGTCTATTTTGCTCAAAAGTTCTTTTGTGTGTCTCGCTCTGTGAGCTTGCTCTGATATGTTCCTGAGTTGTTCTATGAGCTGTTCGGTCTCTTTTGCTCAGAGAGTTGTTATTTCTGTGTCGCTTTGTGAGCTTGCTCTGTCTTGATCTAAGTGTTGTTCTGAGTTCTTTGAGCTGCTCAGTCTCTCTTGCTGTGTCAGTTGTATTGCGTGTCTCGCTCTGTGAGCTTGCTCTGTCTTGCTCTAAGTGTTTTTCTGTGGGCTGTACCAAAGATTTATAGATATTATAGATGACGCATGTGTAGCATACAACGGATGTTGGTATATTGTTCGAGCAAATGGAAGAAGTAGACCTGTGCGGAACCCGTGCTTGATCCGGCTATCTTCGTCGGCAATGTGGGGGTGGTTCAAAATCAGTCATCGCAGGTTACTAGCTCGTGGATAGGGTATACTCATTTAATTTTAATACCCGTTTTGATTTTATAGGATAGTGGAAGCCTATCACTTAGCCTGGGAAAGATGAAAAAAAAGGGTTTAGGAGAGCAGAATAGAGGAGGAGAGAAAAGAAAGGGGGTCTCAGAAGAACATATCGTGTTCAGGCCACACTGAGTTGTTGTTCAGTGGCCATATTCCCCGCCCTACCATGATTACCACTTGCAGGTATGGAACAATGTCCATTGGTGATCCCTAAAACAATGAAGCGTTGTTCACTTCATCCCATGGCGGCTCATTATGATTTCCGGACGAAACATTTAGCTTATTCGGACTTCATTATAAATTTATTCATTGAATTCATATATTTTCTTTAGAACTTTAGTAACTAAACTTCATTCTTAAATCTTTCTTTGTTTTTACTAACGAGCCGTACTACCTAAGATATCTATAATAGTAAGTTTTTTTTTTCTAAGCGCAAGTGAAATGAAAGTAAAAGTTAGCTGTAAAGTAATAGTAAATTAATTATAAATGACAGTTCGCCATTGGTTAAGTATGTATATGTAGTATAGGTAAATAAAGAATATGTCTAGGTATTAAATTCAAGGTGCGACTATTTTAATTTGGAGATTCGCCACGTACTAGCATTTTGGTCTTACTTAAAGAAGTACCACTGTACGCAGCTAAACAGCTGAATTGAGCTAGGTCAGGCTCTTGGTTACAATCCCAAAGGTGGGAACAAAGATGTAAACAGAGATATTCCGTTGGTTTTTGTTGTGTGCCTTTGCTCTGGCTTATCAGAAGCGATTAAACGGCGATCCAAGCCGGCGCTTACATATGACAATGAGGGATCGAGAGTAATTTTAAGAGACCGCTATTTGGATCAGTGGGGCACTTCTAAGGATTTCTCTTATGGCTGGCAATTTACTTTGTTGTTGGGTTGTGTGCACATTACTCTAATTAGGTTGTCAAACTTATAAAAAAACAAGAAAGAAAGTCGGTCAAGCCCGACTATAACATACTCTGTACCCTTACACTCGCATTTGCTCAGGAGTCAAACGGCCAGTTAACACCCCGCGCACAACGCGGTGCGCTCTCTAATTTTCTCTCTCTCTCTTTCTCTCTCGCACTAAGATTGCCTGTGTTGAACGGTTAGGGTGTGTTGCTGTGGTTGTTGGTGGGGGAGTGGGGGGGTGGGTGGTGTTAACTGGCCGTTTTTTGCCCATAACTTGAGTATCGTTCATCCGATCTTTATCATTCCTTCAGCAAATCGATAAATATTTTTGTTTACAAGGTATCTCTAGAAGGAACGAACGATCTATCTTCAAAACTGTAGGAGATATGAAGTTTTTTCCAAATTGCGGGGGCGGGAGGGGGCGTGGAAAAAATTGAAAATAAACTAGATCTGCCTGCAAGTATAACAAATATATGCCCCATACATGTCAAACCTCTATCTCTTACCATCTCTGAGATCTCTTCGTTCATACGGACGGACGGACGGACGGACGGACGGACGGACGGACAGACAGACGGACAGACGGACATGGCTATATCGACTCGGCTGTTAATGCTGATCAAGAATATATATACTTTATGGGGTCGGAAACGATTCCTTCTCTCTGTTACATACTTTTGCACAAACTTAATATACTCTATGTACCTTCGGTACAGAGTATAAAAACTGTGTTGACAGAGTAAAAGAGTATGACACAGACTGCGCTTACTTTTTCAAAAGAATCAAATATTAATAATGGCCTGAAGGGCATATGTACACTTATGGCTTGATGATCCAGCGGGAAAAAGGCCTTTCTCCAGATGATCAGCTGTGGGGGTTTGATATTTTTTGTATTAGAGTAAAGATGTGTGAGTAGAGATGTGTTTTCGGTTTAAGTTTTGACGATCACTGCAGCCACATCAAAGTACATTTAGCCAAGAGAAAGGTTAAAGCAAGGCAAAAAAATCTTTAAAGAACTCTCACTTGCTCTGTGAGAGCGTTTTGCCAATTGGCCCAACAAAAAAATGTCGAATTGATTTATGTAGCAACCACTAATTTAGCCCTTTTCTTTTAATTTCACTTGGCTTTCTCACTTCTCTCTCTATTGGGTCACTATATTCTCTGGGGAGGCTTAGTTTTAAATTATCCAATAACAGATCCCAGGGTGTGCAATGGGCCTCAAAGAGACTTCTCACGGTTTTCTTTAGGAAGCACTTTTTAGCTGTGAAACAGTCCGAACAGAGGTACCAGGGTGTGCACTGGCCTCTAGAGAGGAAGTTAGGGATTCACTACTACAACTTCATGATTAAGTAAAGAGAACGGTACCACGAAGGGGTAATTAGAATATGACTGTTGGAGGCAAGCGGATCGTATAATTACCATAAGCAGGCTGGCGCTCAAATTATTCTTTGCTGTCTGAGGCAGCTGTTTAGATGGGCTCCGCCAAGAGGTTAGGTTTTGGAACGATCTCCGAATTGGCTTTTGCTGGGATTGTTTTAAACCTCTGCAGAAAACCATTAATTAGCTGCCAGAAATTGTCAAGGCAATGGGGTAACTCACCAAGCGTGAGCTGATATTTTCATGGAGAAATGTAGCACTTATCAACGCAGGCGAAAATAAAACTGGATTTATCTCCTTTGAAGGCAGATTAATTGCAACTTCTTGTTAGTTGACCGTGCTGATTAGATTGGTTTGAATTTTGATCGGAAACCACTGGGTTAGGTTAAACCCGAATTTTGATAATTTTTCCGCTGACATGTCTGCTTTGCTCGAGAACTGCTTAGCGAAAAGAACGTGGCTTTTGGTCGGCGTGTTCAGCTGGTACGGAAATACGTGGCAATTAGGGGTGCATCTTTCGATTGGCAATCGCTAGTGAGACTCATCGAAAAAAACCGAATAAAAAGGGAATCGATAATGTTACCGACATTAATTTAATTTTAGCATACTGAGCCCACAATAAAAATGAAACTAAGTTTAACTAAAGTAGCACACAATTGGATACACTTGTTTGGGTAAATGATCGACTTTCAAGTGATCAAGTGGTGGAATTTTTGGTTGCCTACTTTTAGGCTTGTGGTGGATCTAAAGAGACAAGCGCTACTACACATGAGACGCAAAAAACGATTGTTCTTGGGAGCTGACATTGGATCCCAAAAACGAAAAATAGAGAATTTCACTCTTGAATCAAGAGCATTCGTTTTCAAAAGTACGGTAAGAGTGAAAATTCTTGATCCAAGAGCGAAAATCTTGATCCAAGAGTGAATTTTTGATCCCGACATTCCTGATTCAAGAGTTTCAGCTCTTGATCCAAGCATGAATAATTCTTGATTCACGAGTTTCAGTACATGATCCAAGTACGAATAATTCTCAAAATAAAAAACTTAAAAAGAATATTTGGGGTGGGGGTGTGAGAGACACGACCGACCCTACGCGACCGACGTGGTCCGTTTTGTTTTCAATGGTAGCGTCTTTATACTTTCCAGTTATGAACAATATCTCTTTCAACACAATTTAGGCGAGTTTGGTCAAAATTGGATGAGTATATAGTGGAGCCACGTCGAATTCATTGCTATCCTCACTTATATAAGGGCAACTGAAAGTTGCACACGATTCGTGTAGATTTCCTACATATAGCATTCAGCATTTGTAAGTCATAACGTTAATTTAGAAAACCTACATGCCACGTGTAACAATCAGTTTGCTAAATGAAAAATATAAGAATTCAGTTCTGATCAGAGCTACGTTTTCGATTAGAATTTCCACATGCGGATGTCGGACTTCAATATCGAAACGTTAATGTAGGATACCTAAAGCGTTCGTGTGGTATTCAGATTGCTGGACGAAAAATGTAGAAATTATTTGGAAATAAGCTGATTTTCTAATGTCGTGTAAACTTTGCCTTTGCCCACGCAGCATTTAACTTCTCTAAATGCGACGCTTACATTTTTCATTTCTACGTGTAGCCAATTTTGTTATCTCTGAGTACGAGTAACAGGTATAATTATTTTTATATTTTCTGCGTAATAATCGCACTTCTACGAAGAAAATTTAAAATTGAAAGAAACTTAGTGAACTTTTCATTACGTTCATAAAAATTTCGATTCAAAAATAATTTTTTTTTTGTCTTAAAATGTCTCGTAGCCTTGCACGTATTCTGCGTGGCAATAGGAATCACGAAGTGATTTCCACTGCCGAGCTGGACAATGTCATAGTTAAGCTTACATCCTCTACGGCTTTTCGCAATGATAACAAAGTGCTAGAGTCCACTCTGGCTTTAATCTGCATGAATACGCGAGCTTTATTCCTATCGCAGCCCATGTTGCTGGAGTTGCGGGCTCCGGTGAAAATCTGTGGCGACATACATGGCCAGTTCGAGGATCTGTTGAGATTATTCCAGACCTGTGGCTTTCCACCTGCGGCCAATTATTTATTTCTGGGCGATTATGTGGATCGTGGTCACAGATCCTTGGAAACGCTGACCTTGCTGTTGGCCTTTAAGTTGCGCCATCCCAAGACTTTCTTTCTGCTTCGCGGCAATCACGAGTCGGCGGATGTGAATCGTGTGTATGGCTTCTTTGATGAGTGCAAGCGGCGCTATAGCATCAAGTTGTGGCGCTATTTTGTGGACTGCTACAACTGTATGCCAGTGGCGGCCATTATTGAGAACAAAATTTTTTGCTGTCATGGAGGACTGAGTCCAAATTTGGATAATCTCGATGATATACGGCTTTTGCCGCGACCCACTGAGGTGCCCAGCTGGGGCTTAATGTGCGATCTCTTGTGGTCTGATCCAGATGTGAGTACCAAGACTTGGGCGGCCAATGATCGTGGCGTAAGTGTGACCTTTGGCACGGCTGTGGTGGAGCACTTTCTGCAACAGTATGGCTTCAACTTGATTGTGCGTGCCCATCAAGTCGTAGAGGATGGCTACGAGTTCTTTGCGGATCGACAGCTGGTGACGATCTTTTCAGCTCCGAACTATTGCAATATGTTTGACAATTCGGCGGCGGTGATGACTGTGGATAGTGAGTTGGTATGCCAGTTTGTCATTATTAGACCGATAACGCAAGCGCCTGTGCAAATGGAACAGCAACGGGATTCAGCGCTCTCCAAAAGTAGCTATAAAAATTACTAAGCGTCAAAATTTAAATCCCTTAAGAAACAAGCAATAAATAAAATTGAAATTGAAATTTAATTAAAAGCCGACTTGGTGGGGTTGAGGGTGAGAATGAGAGCGGGAGATAAACCCGCGAAAGTAGCGACAGGGCGACAGCTTTTGTTTGACTTTGTAAGATGTCTACCTGGTCGCACTTTTCGCTTCAAAAATAATTTCATATGTAAATATTTTAAATTGTGGCCAGGGAAGGAGACCAGGCCTCGGGGAAGCGCACATTTGTGTACAAGAAAAACAAAACAAAGCACAAACAACAGTTAAGCAGCCGTAATTTATACATTCGTGTGTGCAAATATCAACAAAAAGTAGCATCACCCCAGACCTACCTAAGTGCTGCTGTGAATGTATGCGTGTTTGTGTGTAATTACCACTTACACAAAACAAGAAAATGTCTGCCATAAATATTTATGATGTGTTCAATTGCAATTGCCTATGGCAACCGACAGCCACACGTAGCGTATACTTGATTTTTGCCTTGACTCGTAAATCACCCTTAGAATTGTATTGTAATTAAATTTTGTATCTTTTTTTTTTATGTTTCGATAATTTATTACACAATTCTATACAATTTAAATCAATTTGCAGTAAGCAAATAGTTTCATCACATATGTCAATTATATTGTTACATTTTTTTTGCTTGACTAAAGGGCAAAAGGATCTCCATAAGCACATACTGAGAAATGTCAGTGCACGATAAATTATTATTATTTAACTAAAAGGAACACAGGAAACAGAACTGTCTCTGAATTGGTCAAATAATCAAGACAATATCTAAAAAGTGTTGCCTACTTTTGAGCTGTTCGATGCATTCAAAATGATTTTAAGCGAAATGGTAAAAATCGGATGAAAGATTCTCAAGCTATGAACAATAGAATGTTCGCTGCCGCAGCGCAGAATTAGCGCTGCGCTGAATCAGTCAGGCTTGATATTAAAAAAATTAAATTCTGATATAAATCTAAACCATTTTATTCCTGTGTAACAAAACGAATTAAAATTTAACACAAAATAAATAGTTTCACATTTAAAATAAAATTATATAGACTATTTCATATTTCGTATTTTAAGTTTGTGCAAAAGTATGTAACGGTGAAGGAATGATAAAGAGCGGAAGAACGATAGTCGAGCTATAATGAACACAAAAATTATGATGAGCATCACTCACACACTATTTGGCTTCCTTGCCACTTTGTGTGACTTCTAACTTAAATTGATCAGATATATACAAACTTTGGGGGTGCAGAGTATGTTATTGTCGGGCTTGACCGACATAATTTTTTGTTTTACATAGTTAACATGTAAGAACTTATGATTATCTACTCATATATATCTACTCCATGTACACACCTGATCATATTAATAGGTACACACATCAACTCTGACTTTAAGGTAACAGAAAACAGTTTTATTCATTGTTTCAAACTTAAAATTTGTTCTCATTGGTTCTTAAACTATTTGTTTTTAATAAAATAAGCTTAATTGTAACATAGAATAATAATATAACATAAAAGAGATCATTTTGTGTTTCAGATACGTTCTCAGTGTGATCATAATAATAGGTACACTTCATGTGTTGGTAAGAAAAAAAATTTTAATTTCCATTTTGTGTTCTTTTTTTAGGTAAATTAGTATTTCCTCACTTAGTATCCAGTGTATGCACCTCTATTTTTGGCCACTACTGCTATTCTTTTTGGCATACTTTTAATAAGAGCCTGCCAGGTCTCTACTGGTGTCTCATACCACAGTTTTTGGACACCTTCCCATAATTTTTGATTATTTGAAAATGAATGCTTTGCCAATTTCTTTTTTAAGTCTCCCCACAAGTTTTCATTGGGGTTAAGGTCGGGGGATTGGCTTGGCCACTTCAGAACGTCAGCTTTTTGGTCCTCGAAAAATTTAGATAACAGCCCTGATGTGTGTTTAGGACAGAGATGGGCGCGTCGCGAAGTTCCAACGCACACGAGGCAGCGCGCTGCCTCGTGTGCATAGGAGCTCTGCCGCGGCCGACTGCACAAAATCACACGTACGCTATAAGCATTGAAAGCTATTTATAGAACACGAATGGGGCGCACGCAAATTGTGCTTGTATGCGTGTGAAAAGTGTGTCGATATGTGTGCATGCCCATCTCTGGTTTAGGATCATTATCTTGCTGAAATACCCAACGTAATGGCATATTTTCCTTAGCATACGGTACCATAACTGTTTCCAATATGGATTTGTACTCTTCAGCATTCATTTTGTTCGTAGTCTGATAAATTGGACCTACGCCGTACCAGGAGAAGCAACCCCGTACCATTATATTGCCACCTCCATGTTTGACTGTTTTTTTTGTAAACCCATGGATGGAATTCCTTTCCATTATGGAGTCGAACATTCCTTTCACAGTCATTCCCAAACAAATTAATCTTGGTTTCATCGCTCCATAATATGTTTCTCCATTTTTTCTCCCCGGTGCATCCTAACCAGTCTTTGTGGTCCCTTGCAAAAGTTTGCCTCATGGTGATATTTTTTTTGCGCATAAGTGGGACTTTTCTGGCAATTCTTCCTGGTAGGTTGGCATCTTGTAGTCGTCTTCGGATAGTTGGAGCACTAACTGAATTCCCAATTTCGGCTGCAATAGCCTTCGATGACTTAAACTCCTTTTTGCTCAAAGTTACTATGTATTTCAAGGGTTTCTGTTGTTTTTTGTGGCCTTCCGCGGGTTTCCTGTCTTGGTTTTCTTTCTAATGCATTTTTAACAAAATTATGAGACCTGTTCCTTAATTTGGCGATGGCTCGTAAAGATTTGCCTTCTTTTCTCAGACTAAGAACCAATCGAGCTTCTTCTTTAGTACAATGAGAATTTCGACCCATTTTTTCTAAAAAAAATAATTATTTAATTCTCTGTATTGACAGGAGCTATACTTAATTTACCTTTAGTTACCAAAAGATCACTGATTACAAAATTATTCACTTGATACTTGTGAGAAACGGAGACTGTACCTATTATTATGATCAGGCGAAATGTGTGGTGGACTCGCAATTTATAGAAAAGCTTTGATATAAGGGGCAGCTCCTCTTTCAACTCTTTGTCACAGTGTGGCCAGACATTGACAACAACAAAAAACCAAAAATTATAAAGTTGTCAACACTAAAAGTACGAAAAAAGCATCTATAATTAAAAAATTCCGGTGTGTACCTATTAATATGATCAGGTGTGTATAAAACAGTCAGTCAGGACTAACTGATTCACTGATTGGCAATCAACGCAGAGCGCAAACGGTAAGAGATAAAAGGCTGAAATATGGACAGGAGTGTCCATTAGTGGTGAAAGTGCGTACTTAGACGGGCCTTGGAAAATTCCAACCGGAAAAGAATAATTCGATACGTGTTTTCCCGACTTGGCCAAATCCGCCCAGTAGGAAAATGGCCGGAAAATTCTGCATGCAAAAATCAATTTTTCATCCGCGATTGACTTGAAACTCGGTTTGTAAGGATAGAATACGAAATAATTTCAAATGTGATTTTCGAATGTCGGGAAATCCGCCCAAAGGGTGTGAAAATGCCTGGAAAATTCGTTAATTTGAAATGGAGCGGTAACGATAACGATAGCGATATCATTCAATATGGTTGAGTTCATACAACTTCTTAGCGGATTCATTAAAATTTTACGCCAGAGAATAGGCGTTACATGCTTACCTGCGTAGCTGGAACAGAAAGCACGACTTGAATTCTCATACAATTCTGGTAACCATCTGGAGGATTCCCACCACCAGTTATGAATGTTTTCATGGTTTCGAACACGTTTAAGTGCGAGAAAAGTCTTAATGGAATCCAGTAGCTTATTTGTTGCCACAATTGATGTGTTTTTATTACCAAGTTTCCTTTACTGCAAAAACATATATCCATCACCTTCGTCGGCGCATTCAGATGAACTAGTATTAGAACTGCATTCATCATTAAGCAGTGAGTGATCAGCCACCGACGAAATTTGCGCATGAATATTTAGTAAAAAAATTGATAACAAGTATTTTTTTGCTTAGTACTTAGCGTTACATTACACATTGAGTCTAAAAATATGTAAAATTTTCTTTACATCCCCATAGGGCCAAGCCAAGCTTCTCTCTCAATCTCTTGGCGTGTGTGCTTATAATTTTTCGCACAAGAGAAAGGGGCCTACAGCTTAACGCCGAATCCGACTGGCAAAGTTAGATTAGCTTTTGCTGGTGAAGTTGACCGGATGTGAAATAGCTATTTTAAAAAAGAAAAAAGACCTTTTATTAGATGGTTCAAGGCGGGATTTAACAAACGCCTTCCCCACAGCAGGCCGATACACTAACCGCTGCGCCAGATCGGCCACGGGTCCAAAAATATGCCCCATTAAAAAGCATTTTTTCAAAAATGGATTTCTCTCGCTTTTCTATTTCATGAGCAAACGATTTCGCTAGAGAGTATGAATTTTTTGATATTTCCAATTTGGAATGAAAATCACCCAAAACTAGATTTTCTGAGTCCAACACTTTCCTGCGCAGAAGAAAGTCGGTATCTGCAGTCGCAAAACTAGAGCAAATGATGAAGATGTCTTCCGACAGCAAATATTTTAACATCCTGTAGGTTGAGCTCCAACGCGTGGGGCAATCAATGGGAGGTTTCTTGAGATGTTTGTCCGCCATAAGGCATGGAAACAGACGGACAGACGGACATGGCTTTATCAACTCGGCTCGTCATGCTGATCAAGAATATATATACTTTATGTGGTCGGAGATGCTTCCTTCTATGCGTTACAAACATCTCGACAATTTTAATATACCCTCTACAAGGGTATACAAAATAAGAAAAAAAAAACACCATCAACAATCGTACAGTAAATCAAAAAGTGTGCTTAATATGATTATTAAGGTAAAGTTCTTCCAGTCTTTTCCCCAGATTACATAACCAAAGGCTCAACATCGTTTCTTTTTCATTAATAATTCTATCAAGTGGCGGTTTTAGAGCACGTGGCGCTCATTGCTTGAACAGCTGTAGGTACGTAAACAAAAGCCATATGACGCGTCCAGCTCTCTTTGCCAACAGAGCTTTCATCTCTCTCTCTCTCTCTCTCTATCTATGTTCACTCTCTTCCGAGTGCTGCTACAGGCATTACCGTTTCGCTCATCTCTGGCGGGTGGAAAACCCAACTTCACTTTCACTCGTGCAATCTTTCAATCAGTTTATTGTGGCGAGCCGAAGCTAAAGGTTGCCTCGTTTGCGGTGCCAGTGCCACATCGTCGTCTTGCTTAGCAGCAGCCTTCAACTCGTGTGAGCTCATCTCGCGCTTTCAGTTCGTGTGTAAGCCTCAGCAGGACAACAAGAGCGCGGAAATTCGGTTTGTTGTGTAACAATAATAATAAAAATTCATATTAAAAACGCCAAAGGCTTGTCCTTCGTTCACGTCCTCGACTATGGATGATGGCTACGTGATTTTTTATAAAGTGCCTCTGCAAAT
Source organism: Lordiphosa magnipectinata (assembly GCA_037044535.1). NCBI lineage: Eukaryota > Metazoa > Arthropoda > Insecta > Diptera > Drosophilidae > Lordiphosa > Lordiphosa magnipectinata. The sequence goes on along the minus strand of JBAMBO010000083.1, from coordinate 87,000 downwards.
AAGAAAATAAGAAAAGGTGCGCGTGCCACATCCGTCAATGGCCATCAGTGCCTCACCCTCGACTCTCTTCCACTCCGCGTGTTGTCGCTTTATTTGTGTGTGTTTCACTTGGTTGGCTTTCTTTTAGCCGTATGGCTGGAACTGAACCGAAAATGGGCCCAGTGTTTTGATTTTTATTGCCGTAATCCTTTTGCTGTTGCATAAATAACACGCTGCCCAAAGACTAGAAGGGCCAAGTAATATTTAAGACTTTTTAGTGAATTTGTGAAACAAGGATGGGCTAAAAATTGAATTATTTTAGATTCAAAGCAATATTTCGAAAATGTACAAAAAAAAGTTTTCTTATGATGAGCGAACTAGCTTTAGTTTAGAAATTTGCGGATGATATTTCCAAAGTCATGAACGCTTAGAAGTATGCTATGGAAAAACGTACCTTACATGAAAAGCGTTTCTTTACGATATTAAAACTCTATCCAGACTTCTTGTTTAGACCTTGATAACAATTTGATAAAATTAAGTCGAATGAAATTATACCGAATGGTTTCAGATGGTTGTCAAAATTGAGTGTAAGCTCTAGAAAAAGATTGAACCAATTTGTGAGGCTTGTTCAAATTGTGGAATTCACGGGGTGATTCATTTAAGACTTATTTTTCATACTTCAAAAAGAATTGAATGTCGGAAACAATAACCCCAAGCTCGACTGTAATATACTCAGTAGCTGCAGTAGCAGCTGAAATCAGCGCTGATTCTGCGCTGCGGCAGCGAACTATATTTGGTCATAACTTGATTATCGTTCTATAAATTGCTTGATTACTAAATATCTCTAGAAGGAGATATGATGTTTTTTTTTCCAAAGAAAATAAGCTTGATCTCCCTGCAAGTATAAGAAATATATGTCCCAGACATGTTAACCCTCCATCTCTTAAAAGAGATCTCTCTGAGATCTTTGCGTTCATACGGACAGACGGACATGGCTATATCGATTTGACTGTTGATGCTTATCAAGAATATATTTACTTTATAGGGTCGGAAATGATTCCTTCTAACTGTTACATACTTAATACACTCTGCGTACCTTTGGTACAGAGTATTGAAAGTGTCAATCATGGTCCATTCTAAAGTTCCAATTTTTCGGATCTTCTTTGAGCTGTTGCGAAGCCCATTTACTGAACTTAAAAAAGTAAACTCAAATCTGGCGGCTTTAGTTCGTAAGCAATTAGGATTTTGTAAGCCTTTAAACAAAGGTATAATCATTCAAGCCTTTCAAACTTATATTATTATAAATGTTCTTACTTCAATCCCTTTTTGAGATCGCATGTTCATAAGTTAGTTAGCGAGAGCGGAAAAATATATGTAAGTAGCATAACACGGTGCTACAAATTTCAAAAAATTGTAATTACCTGGGTATTGACACAGCGTAGCCAACCTTCGGTATGAGGTAACCAAATTCAACGAGAGAACATTTGTTCAACGTAAAATTAAATGGGCTTTTATAATAAACTTTAAGGAAAAATCCCATAGAATAAAATAGTTAATCCAGTCGTGGTCAAAGAATAAATTTCCAAAAATATGTTTGGAAATACCAGATCTGTTACCCGTGTTTCTCAACCATCGCGTTAAGTCTCTAAAACCATAGATTACAATACATTGGACTGTTCTCGTCGCTATCAGAATTAGCAAAGTTATATAAAATCAGATATCGCGAGTTATTTCAAGTTAAGTGAGCAAAATGATCAATAAACGGTTTTTGGCACTGTGTAATTAGACATATGGCAGCAAACGTGTGCGATGATGAAGTGCGATGTGTTACCATTCCATTCGACTTAAGTGCAAGATCGTGGGTTCGATTTCCAGACTAGACAAAGCAAAGTTCAGAACAAAAATGTTTATTTATCTTTGTTTTGCACAAGTTTTAATTAAACCAAAACTGGTGTGAGTTCTGAAGTTTTTAAGGATGTGTTTTTATGAAAAAAGAACGGCAAGCAAGGGATTTTTCAGTTTTCAAAGCTCCAATTAAGCTCATACATAGAGCTCCAATTTATTGCATAGTTCAATCTTTTTTAAGATTACCCCGGGATACATTTAATCTTTTTAGGATCAGGAAAAAGTGGGATCAACGGAAATTTTTTTTCTAGTCGGGTTAAGAATATCCGGTCTACCCTGTTTTGATTACCGCTTGGTTTGATTTTTTTGTTTGACCACCAGTTATTCGTCATCTGTGAAAAAAACTTTTTAAATAGATCATCCTTCACAACCTCGTTTTATATATATTTTTTCAAATACCTTAATTCTTTCAATTTTATGTCATCGCTTTCAAAGAAAACACGCTTTCGCTACATTACACTTACTCAACCTTATATCTTTAATTATATCTCGAAGCATACCAAATTGTCTAAGCGAGCGATTTGCGACTTACTTTGAAAATCTTCTATCGACTTAAAACGTTATCTCAGGAGCGGTCTTTTGAGTTAAGGAAATAGTCACAGGACACACGATAAGTCAGGCGAATTGAAAACAGTTTATTTTCTGGCTATAAAACTACGAAGAACCAAACTGAGTGGAATTTCGAAATATTGAAGTAAAAAATCAACCAAAAATCCGTCATTTCTCTGCGAATGGCTTTACGCAAGGGACGCATTGCAATTACTATATGGGCTAATCCTGCGATGCGCACTTTACATTCGTACGCAAATTTGCTGTTAAAATCGACACAGCTGGCGTTCACATTGGTATATTTTAATAACATTTTTTTCAAAATGCAGTTCTTTGGGAGTACTTTTAAACCTATTTTAAAATAAAAGGTTAACTTTTTCTGAAAAAAAGTTATGCTTGCTTAAAGTATCGTTGCGGACGTTACAAAAAATGGAAGTAGACTTTGAGGCTTATTTAGCGAATTTTGCATAATAATCAAAAAAAGTCCAAAAACAAAAAATTAAGTGGAATATATGACCATATCAATCCAACTTAGAAAAGAATGATAAGGAGTCGCGTTAATAAAATCTTCTCTGAATTTTTGTCTGTTGCGGACGTAACACTTTTTCCATCAAGCCAAATTATGTGAATAAAAAATATTCATGTATTAAAATCAAAGCTCGCAAATAACCCTCAACACTTTTTTCAGTGCGATCAGCCCACTGACAAAACAGAAAAAAACACAGACGACTCGGTCTCTCACTGAGCAAAACACTTTTTTTCCCTCCTCATGTGTTTTCTGTTGAGCATTTTCGGTTGATCAAAACAAACGAGACAGACCGTCAATAACAACTGAGAGGAACACTTGTGAGCGAGCGCTCACGCAAAAACTGTCTTCAAATGAGCAAAACACAAAAAGTGTCAGCAAAAAGTGTTATTTGTTTTGTTCGTGTGGTAGGCGGTGGGCTTATGTACTATATGTACAATGTACATAATTAAATAAATATGTTAGCAATAACCAAAAACTAATATTTTCTGCATTTCATTTGATAGGTTAATAATAATAAATTTCTCCATACTACACATATGTACAAAGATCGTTGACTGAGACAAACACACACACACACAGGCATCCCAGTCACTAACTCGCTTATATTCTGCGAAGACACTTTGGAGGTCGGCTTTCGGCAAAACGGTCAGTGAAAGACATGAGCAAAACTGAAACGAAAAAAGCGCTCTTTGGTTGAGCGAAAACAGCTACTGAGCAAAACAGAATTAAAAGTGTCTTTTTGCAACCTCTTTTCGTTGTGTCTGTAACAGAAAAGTTTAACACAGACACGCTGAAAGTGTTAACAGTTTTTTGCGAGCTCTGATTAAAATATCTTTTTTGCCTTGTAATTATTAATTTATTACTTAAAAAAAATTATGCATTATTTCATTACTTTTATATTAGCTTATATTTTTTTATTTTGCTGTTTAACATTGTATTTTATACTGAATAGACCCAGCTGTTCGAGCTACTTTTATAGTATTGTCATTGGAATAGCCAGAAAAATAATGGTATGATTGAAAAGCTGGAATATTTTTAACATTTATCCATGTTTTTTATATTTCGTCAGATGTAGCTATGACATCAGTTTTAGGCTGGAATGACACTTTCTATTTTTAGGGACAATTATTGTCGCAATTTTTCGTTAATGGACAAAAGTCGATGCTGTGTTACATCTCAGCCTCTTAAAAAACATTTTGCGGCCAATTCAAGCATACTTTGATTCGCGTACACCTACAACTTTTCGTCATAGACGGAAAATTGTGACTAAAATTGTCCGTAAAAATTAAAAGTGTCATCCCAGCCTTACCAACGTAAAGTAGAAAAACGCCATTTATATATTATTTTGCTAACTTGTGAAAATCGCGAGCATTTTTTAAGATGAGATTTTGGGCTCTTACTAGTTGCTAAACTTTTCGCTTAATAAAAGCGCCAACTCCGTCCACTGCTCCTTTTCTATGAGAAGTAGCGAAAATATTCCATTGCATTGCAGATTGGGGCATCGCATTTTATTTAAACACACTTTTTGTTACATTGAGATCGGCCACTTAGAGCAATTTAAAGCTCAGATTCAGGTTCAGCAGTCGAAAATCCATTATAATAACCTACTTCCACCTCATAATATTAATATACAATTTATGAGTATTTTCCGGACTTGCGGATGTTACTCTATTTCTCATTAAAATTTTTCAAAAAAAAAGTGTAATCAAGGTTTAAAAACTCGGTTTATAAAGCTAATTTGGAAAACAAAATTATTAAAATTCATCCTGTTAAATTTAAAAAACCCTATTTTCCGTTGCGGACGTTACACACAGTGTACCCATTTTTAATTCAAATTTGTAATTTATATTAGATGTCTAACAAATATGAGTTTTATCATAAATAAAAGAAAACGAGAGCGTAAGTTAAAGTCGGCTCTAACCGACTTCTATATACCCGTTACTCATGGAAACAAATGTTTAATAGCCTTCCTGTATGCCTGAGGTGGGTCAACCGAAAGTATGCAAAATTTTTTTAACTCGGCTATTTATCATCCGATCTTGATGAAAATTTTAGTATACCCTTTTACTCTACGAGTAACGGTTATAATTAAACAAATTTTAAGTTTTGCTAAGCGATAAATACTGAAACGTCTGTTTTGCCCACTTTTTTGGCCAATGAAAAACCCCTATTTATACTCTGTACCAAAAGTACACAGTGTATATTAGGTTTCTGCAAAAGTATGTAACAGCCAGAAGGAATCATCTACGACCCGATTAAGTATATATATTCTTGATCAGCATCAACAGCCGAGTCGATATAGCCCTGTCCGTTTGACTGTCTGTCTGTCCGTCCGTCTGTCCGTCCGTCCGTATGAACGAAGAGATCTCAGAGATGGTAAGAAATAGAGGTTTAACATGTATGGGGCATATATTTCTTATACTTGCAGGCAGATCAAGTTTATTTTCAATTTTTGACACACACCCTCCCGCCCCCGCAATATGGAAAAATTTGTTAACTGGCCGTTTGACTCGTGAGCAAATGCGAGTGGAAGGGTGCAGAGTATGTTATAGTCGGGCTTGACCGACTTTCTTTCTTGTTTTACATGAATAAATGCAAGCATGAGGTAGGAGTAGGTTAGCCTCTGCCAAGAACAAACAAACCACCTGAAAACCATATTGCTTATATATTTAGAAGCTTGAATATGTATCCTTTTATTCCATTAACAAACGTTTGGATTTTGGGCAGCATTAAATTTCTGCCCTTGGTTGAAAATTAGTTGAAAGCTTGGCCCCATGATAATCAAATTATGCGAAGGAGGCTCCACTTCAGCACAATCTTACAAGGTTAGGATAGGTTAAGTGACTTTCCCTACACTTAGGCCAAGATAGTCCCATTGCAATACCATATAATTCCCTATTTAAGCCAGGGCTGTTCCTCCCGACCTAACCATTGTGACAACGTTAAGAATTTCATTAGAGACGTAATCTCTATCTCGCAAACTTCCGAGAGGTTGAGTAGAAAGAGGTGACCAAGAGTTTTGAGTCACCTTCTACTAAGAGCTGGGCAATGGCAAAGAAGATGAAGTAATGTCTCCTCCTCTTCGTCACACTTGCATTTTATAAAGTCGTCGATTGCATTTCGTGAGCATCTTAGCGTTCTTGGTATTCGAGTCAGTTAGCCTAAAGTAAAAGTCATGAAGTTGGCTTTACAGTCTAAGCCCTGACCCCGTGTTTTTGATACCAATCGCGTTTGAGGGTTAAAATGACTTTTTAAGTGGAGCTGACTAATCCTTTTGAAATGCCAACTTGGAACTCTTTGTTTCGCTATTCGCAAGCTTTTCTTGGATTAAAAAATCCGAAATCCAGGACCGGTTCGGTACGTGCATTTTGGAACCAAGACTTTAAAATTGATTAGCTCCCGAAATCCGAATCACTACTGTTTTCAAGTTCATCACGAGATAAACTTATTATTCCAAAAAATAATCTCTTTGAACTTCAAAGTTTGACGTAATTTTCTATAAAAAAGTATCATTGAAAGGTCCTGCGGAAGAATAGAGTCAACGAGTCTCGAACCAAAATCACAGAACTTACCCAACCATTATGCGAATATGAAGCGCAAATTGATCAAATGCCTTCAATTTAGTGTACATTTTTCTTTTAACCACATTTTGATCATCTTAGAACAGAATTCTAATATGCTAGATTTTGCAAAAGTCATAATTTACAAGTATACCTCAGAGAAAAGTGAAAACCATTTGAAACTCTCAACCTTTTGACACACTTTCTAGTACCAAAAAAAAAACCAGCTAAAATGAAACCAATAAAAATAGTTGGCTGTTACATTTTTCTTGGCGGGATTTCGTTGGCTGAGTTTTGTTTGCTGGCTGGCTGGTTAGTTGGTTGGTTGGTTGGTTGACCTCCAGGCGCACTAATTGCCACAATTTTTCAAACTCCAGAGCGCACCGTTACCGTTCCGTTACGTCGCCTGATGTTCCAGATTTTTATGGCATTGCGCATTTTCCTTGAAAATGCAACTGTGTGAATTTTGTTAGTCAAACGAAATTGTTTGCGGCCGTCCTCGAAAAGTCCTTGACAAGTCTCCGGGCGCGCGCTCTAATGAAGAATGATGGCGCAGGCCGTTGAGGAATGGCTGTCATTTTTTGTGGTCGGTCTTTTAGGAATTTGACTTGACAAATGATCTGTGGTTTATTTAGGCATAATATTAAAAGTCGTCCATTCGTTTTGTTAGTTGCATTTGGAATATACAAACGGCTTCGTAATTAATAACAAATTCATTGAAATCAATTTACAAATTTGTGCAGCGAAAATTTTAATTTGAACCATAAAATGAAACAATAATTAAAAGCAAAGAAGCATAAAATTGTGTGTGAAAGTGAAGTGCGATAAAATTGAATGCAACCGAAACGAAACCAAGGATCAAGCAGGATGCAGAGACAAAAAGACTATGGCCTGTTGATGCGGCTGTTGTCCTTGATGTTGCTCTTGCTGCAGCTGCTGCAGGAGACTCAGTCGATTCCATCGCCATCTTCCATGCAGACACCACAAAAGCGAGGTAAGTTTTTGCTCTTCCTCTCCTTCTTTACTATCTGGTGTGGTTTGGAGGAAATTGCAAATAAATGTCAAATAACAGAAGCTAACCCATATATGGGAATGTATAAGGATGTGTGTGGGTGTGGGTGTGTGCATGTCCTTTGTTATGTAACAGTAGGCACCACGTAGCGACGCCTTTGATATGGCTTCGGGTTGCGCGGGGGCGGGAGATTTTATTAACATTGCATTGCCTTCAACTTGGCTGACATAATAGAAAATTGAATTGCCACGAGAAGTGGGGAGGAGGGGCTGCGCTGGGCTTGTTTATGACCAGCCCTGCAAGTGATGCAATTAAGTGAACAACTCTGAAGGATGCAAAACATAATTGAAGCAAGTCCCTTCGCATAGTATTAGATAATGCGAATGATGATGATGATGACGACGAAGAAGGACCAGAAGTAGAAGTGGAATGCTGACTGGCTGAGAATGAAGAAAAATAATAAAAAAAAATGTTGTGGCTTGGCGTTTGAAAAGGAAACTAAAACAATATGGGGAGGGGTTTTAAAAATGAACATTTTTTTAAAGGGTTGAGTATTTAAGTAGAGTTTTGTCATTAAATTTGGTTATATAGCAACCTGTTTAAAAATTATATATCCAACAACAAAATGTACTACCGAAAAATACGATTACATCACCTGCTCAGAGCCAGGTCACAAAATTACCTGTTTAAATATAATTTACAGTGTTGATAAACACTTCTGAAAGTTCTACCTATTGTGAATTATCTTGTAGAATATATATACTTTATATACTTTTAAGTTTCATAGCACATTTAGCAGCCTACTCCATCTTGGCAGCAAAGGTGGAGAGCACAGGTGCCCAGAATCAGCTTACGGCCGCATAGACACAAATACAAATGAAGAAAATATTTGTGAAACAACAAGAACCACAAGAAATAGAAAAGAATAATCGATTTTTGTCTGTGTGTGTGTTCGTGACTGTCTGATACACACGAAAAAATTCTGCGTCATCAACAAAACCTTCGCTCGGTAAGAAATAGAAGAGATAACACATATGAAGTTGTTGTTGCACTACGCTTAGGCATAAGCTTTGCATGAGGGCTATACGCACGGCTATCTCTAAACAGAAAACAACAGCAAATGCGCTACGTGTGCATAGCGCCTGGGCACCCCTGGTGTTTAGAGTAAGGGCGCGTACACTCATGCGTCTGAAAGACGAACTGACGGCTGAGCACGATATTTTAGTATTCGGCGTTAAACTGTAGGTCCCGCAAGGAGATGGAGAGAAGCTCGGCTTGTCGCCCTTTGGGCTGTGTAAAAGCCAAATAGTTATTTTTTTATTCAAAATCTAACAAATACACCACGAAACCTACATCTGATATTAAAAGCTTATACTCATATCTTTTTTATTGTAATTTGATTGGGTGTATTCCAAATATGCAGTGTTTGGAAGTACCTAGGTACATACGTAGATTCATATTATATTTTGTGTACCATTTACCTTACCTCGGTAGTTTCAAATTCGAGTACGTTTTACCTTACCTGGGTCTTAATTTTCATTTACCTTTTCAATAAGTAAGGTACTAGGTACTTTTCGTATGTGATTTTTTTTCACGCCGCTTACATTATAGCCAAGATGTTGCCACTCTGCCATGTTGAAAAGAAAAGTTTCAGGGTCCTGTTTTTCGCTTTCGCTGAACGTCCGGTACACATTCCCTGTGCAAAAACTATTCGATCCATACTAGAAGGGAGGAAGGCGGACTGTTAGCCAGGCTCCCATTTTCAGTTTCGCAAACATTTTGCTATTTTTAGACCAATTTTGTACTGGTTACGGGTTTTAAATCGAGAACTTTAACGACAGTGAAAATGGGACCACGGCTGTATAAAAAAATATCGCCTGTATTTTTCAAAATACTCACATTTTTTTGTACGTCTGCCGATATCTGGCGTTGCAATAACAAAAGTTACTTTGACGTAACCGGTCACTTTATAGATAGCAATCTATATTCTCATTCTCCCTGCGCCACAAGAATTGAATAATGTTACTGGAATTTTCGCTAAGGCTACTGATTTTCTGCAGGGCGAAAGATTTTGTTATTATTTAGGGTTTTTGCTGCCAACGTTACTTCAAGTAATACATACACTTCAATGCTTGCATATTTTGAAATATTGGAATCCACTTAAAGATGCTTTTAAAAAAGGAGTTCTAAATAGATTTTCTTTTATTGAAAACATGACTTCAAGCGAGACAAAGACTTTGGTTTTGTCCACTAGGACACTTCGAAAACTTAAATTAAAGTGAATTCCATATTGAAACAACAAAATTGTAAAGTGTTTTAAAGATTATATTGTTAAAGAATTTACGGGAAATTTGGAACCTGTTGTCAAAGAGAGTTCAAGTACTAATGATTCTAAAGCGTTTTACGATACCAGTAATAGATGATTGGATCACATTGAGAATTGTTATGAAAATTCTAATATTGAAATGGAAGCCTTAACTTATCTTGCCGATATTAGCAATTTTTTTGAATCTAAGATTATATATAAAAATATTTGTAATGTTTTTTTATAATTTTGTCTAGCTCCGCCACTAATGAGAGTTTTTTTAACTGGCCGATTTTTGCTCATAACTTGAGTATCGTTCATCCGATCTTTATCATTTCTTCAGCAAATCGATAAATACTTTTGTTTACTAGATATCTCTAGAAGGTACGAACCATCTATCATCAAAACTGTGGAAGACACACGTTTTTTCCAAATTGCGGTGGTGGGAGGGTGCGTGTCAAAAATTGAAAATAATCTTGAGCTGCCTGCAATTATAAGAAATATATGTCCGATACATGTCAAATCTCTATCTCTTACCATCTCTGAGATCTCTTCGTTCATACGGACGGACAGACAGACAGACGGACGGACGGACAGACGGACATGGCTATATCGACTCGGCTGTTGATGCTGATCAAGAATATATGTATATACTTTATAGGGTCGGAAACAATTCCTTCTCCCTGTTACATACTTTTGCACAAACTTAATATACTCTATGTACCTTCGGTACAGAGTATAAAAATAATAATGAATCCTCACAGGAGTCCTTTGGATAATCAATCGTTTAATGATATTATGCTATTTAGATATAATTTAAATCTCGATTAAGAAGTAATTTCTGAGAATAAGAACGACAAATAGTATATACGTTGACCAATGTATCTGTATCTAATTTATTAAATTTAACATGATACTTTTGTGAATGAAGTGGTGTTTTATCTTTTAGTTAATAATTGTAATGTTATACTGTATGTAAGATTGTACGATTGTACGATCATTTATTTATTAACAAGTAAGTTTGTTAGATTGGCACAGACGGTTAAAGATTCAATCAATGAGCATATAATATAATCAATCAATCATATCAATCGTATAATCACATAATCAACTATTTTTTAACTTTTCGGATTTAATTACATAAACTCTTTTTTCAAAGTATAATTTTGTTTAGCAAATCTAGAAGGCTGTACCAATTCTTGCACACCCTCCCATACTTGACCAAGTTTTGATCCATATAGAAAGACTTTCAGCTAGCAATTAATTTTTCAAATTTTCAATTCGAAAGATCCAAAATTGGCCTAAATGACTAAACTTTGTCATTTATTTAAATTTGTCACCATTGACACGTGCCACAAATGCAAAAAAAAATATTGAGGCTAATGCGAGTCCAAAATCATTTGCACCTTTAAAAAGGCATTAAAATGCGGCACAGGAGGCAATCAACGCCACACACGCCCAAGCAAATTAGAGCACGCACGAGTGCATTGGCCACAGAAATGATTTGATGAAGTCGAGAGACAAAGTGAAACTTTTGCTCGGGCGGCCATAATAATAATTGAGTAGCTGGCATAAAACTAACCAACGAAACATAAAAAGGTGACACGGGGTTTCCAGGGCACGTGGCATGTGTATGTTGGTGGGCCTGCACGAAATGCAAAATAAATGACAAGTAGCTGGGGCCATTACAGGCAGACATGCCCAGGCCGTGTACGTAAGCCGCTTACTGTCGACCCAAAGGCTGAGGCACTGTGGCGCCAGTTAAGCAAAAATATTTAATGGGAACCACTCGGATCAGCCTCTAGAGTCTGGCCCACTGTTCAGTCAGTGGTAGAAATATAAACCGAAACGAAATCTGTTCCGCCCACCGGCCCCTACGCAGCTAAGCTGCACGCATATGAACCCGAGCAAAAAGTCCTTGAGCACGGAAAAAAACATTTCGCACCGCGCCTCGCCTAGCCCAACTCGACCCGACACTTAAGAGCGTCGATGTCATGTCGACGATGATGACGAGGAGTCAAGTGATGGGCGAAAGCGTGCCCCTAAAGTAACTGTAGTCGGCAAATACCGCGAACATCAAGGAGGCGGGGGCGAAGCCGACTACACATAGACATGAAGTTAAGTGGCGTAAAGCGTGTACTTAATCGCTTAAAGCATTAGAATTTGAAATTGAATATCATAAAGGATATATTCAAACAAGGAACAAAAAGTAGCTGCAAAAAAGTAGTTGGAAAATGCTTTGGCAAAGGGAAGGCATCACACGAAGGAAGCAAATAGTACGAGTAGTTGGGTGTCGGTGGAGTTTAAGCGAGTTTGACGTTTCGTAAAAATGCTTCAAGCAAAGGAGTGAGGCATCAACCGGGCGCAAAAATATATGGAAATTGTGTTAACATCAAAAGGGGAATTGTATGAAGAATAGCTATTGCATAAACTTTAAGTTAAAAACTTTTGCTTGGAATTCGGAACGATTGAGATCAACAAAGTTGGCTGACACAAGTTGTGCCCAACTCCAAATGCATAAAAGAGGAGTTCAGTGCTTAGATTAACAGTTTTCCCCGTTCCATCGCAAGTCGCCATTGGATAGAATTGGAACCCGTTAGTTCTTCAAATTCCAAGAATGATTCGATCTTGGGGTACTTAATTCAAATCTGAATCAGTAAGAAATTGTCCTTTGGATGCTATTGGATCAAGTTGTACGATCTGAGCTGACTCTCTTTAAGGTTCTCGTGACAAGAAAATACCTTTCATTTGTAGCTTGTCTATTTATTCCTCAACTTGATTATAAAAAGACGCCTCTTAGGGCCGTTTTCTCATGTTGATGTTTTAGCTCACATCGAAATCCATCTAGATATTGCAACTACATGGTTTTTGTGCAAGTGGTTGTCTTATGTAGGTTGATTATAAATTCGGGCATTTGCGCCACGGTCACACCGGGAGGGCTGGAATGGTATAATGCTAGGTTGGCAGCACCTTTGCACTCGGCGGACTATTGATTTAAAAAAAAAAGCAAGAATTTTACAGAGAAGGAGAAGGTTTTTCTTTTGGAACGACTTGTTACTATGATGGGAGATTAGGCAGTAGGTCGAAAGCTATGTTCACACAGGCAAATAATTTGGACAAATTTTCATGAAAATTGGGCCATATTTGCCAAATTATGAAACTTTCCGGCCATATTTGATCAAATTATTTGCCTGTGTGAACATAGCTTTCGACCTACTGCCTAATCTAGTTTTTAATCCTGTAAAATCTTTAATCATGGCTATTTTTTATAAAAATTAAGCCAAATTACTTGGATGTGTAAACTTAGCTTAAGTAATGAACTAGGGAAATCGGAATGTGCATCTTTAGTTTCAGCAATGTCTGCAGGTGTTCATGTATATTAAAGGCACATCCAATATTTTCCATTTTTGGTTTACTTAATAACAATTCAGACTTAACTGTTTTTAGCAGCAGTTATTTTTTGTTTTAAAATATTTTCAGTGTGACCATATGCGCGGATGCATAAAAATACTTAATTTGCATTAGCATGTACATGGTTTTGAAATCAATGAAGGTGAAGTAGAATGCTACGGAATTAATCTAGATGGTTGGCATTATACATGAGCAAAGCAAATACAGCAAATCCACCTAGATTTGCAAAAACACCAACATGAGAAAACGGCCCTTAGAAAGCAATGCGCCAATAAACAATTTATCTTGGGAAACAGCATTTAAGCTCTTTTTCTTCTGGGCTCATGTTGACTAGTTCAGCCACAGATAGACCATATTGGTGTTTCTAGGGAGCATCGGCAACCTTTTTGGCTGAAATCAAGCCTTTAAGATAAAGATATGATTCGTGCCTTGAGTCAAATTCAAACTTGAATTAGTTTAATTTTTTGGTGTAAATATGATACTTAAGAGTATTTGGTTTTCAGTCGGTTTTATTATTATTTTGATGATAAATAAAATTCGTTTGATTAATAAATTTGAAACCTTAATAAATATCAATTTAATACTTTGAGTATGAAGTACAAAATGATACGTCAAACTTTTAGGTTGATGACTAAATTGTAATATTTTGATCATTAATTATTTTGTTTGTGAAAAATATTCTTAATCGCAATATGTAGATCAAATTTCATCATGAATATCCAATAGCGTCAACAATTTGTCTATTGGGCTTGCAGAGCAAAATCAGTTCATTTCAGTAGTAAATGTGGGCGTCATCTGCCTGGGCCATGGGCCTCTTCAAGTATGCTTAGGATGTTTCATAGTGGTTTACTTAACAGAATTATTTATGGCCTTAATTAAACACTAGAATTGTTATTTTTCTTCCTGAACCATGATACAATGTAACAAGGTAGTGCAAACACTTGCTCCATTTCGCATGCGCATTACTTTGTGGGTCTGTGACGTCATTTGACAGATGTGTCTTAGGATGGGAATTTGAATTTTTTAGTTCTAATTTGATTTAATTTAAGTGTTGCTATAATATCAATTCATTTTCATTTTAATTATTGTAGCACACTTTTTGAAAAATGTCAAAAAATACCAAACTGTGAGTCTGTGGCGTCACAATGGAATTTCTTTTTTGACAAGCGACGCATTGCACTACGTTCTATTACTTGTATCATGTTCCTGAACTATATTTAGCATTATGTTGATTGTACAATCTTTATATCCCTTGGTCCGATTGACAAGGTCCTGGAAAAATGGCTTAAGCTAGGATCTGAAACTTGGCATACACTCGTAAAGGTATATAGACGCGCACTCTGAAAGAATATTTCGAAACAGTGATTCCGAAATTGGTTTAAATGCTTGGAACTAAGTGCCAATCAATAATATTCGGAGTTACAGATCCTAAAAAGCTTAAGTGGACCTTAATTGGGGTAGTTAAAGATTTTATAGGTAAACTTAAAATGAGTAATTGAAATTTTCTGTAATGAGTTTTTAAGTTGGGTCAACTATTAATAAAAATGTTGTATTAAGCTTTCAGCAGAACTTCCCGACTTCAATACCGAGCTGCAGTGACTCTTAAAAAGGGATTATATATATTTTCACATAAAATGAGTGACCCTTTTAATTATCATAAAAAGAACAATAAGAATTGAAGAGTTGCAATTTTAGAATGCAATTAATTTAGAAAATTCCACTTCAAAATACTTGAACCCAAACAGTAATAATAATTTGGTTCAGTTTTACATAATTGGATTATGCTTACGCAACGCTTTCAAATGCAGACCTATCCGACACATAAATACAAGCAAATGTAATAACTTTTACACATTTTTAACAACAATTGAAAATGTATCCACATTATTGCAATTAGTTTGCTATTTATTTTGCCATTAAATTTCCACAAAACTGGCTGTCCAGGGCCGGTGGGAGAAATGCATTAAAAATGCATGACATTTTGACAATTGATGGCCAAGGAATCGATAACATAAAATATGCATTACCAAAGGCCGAAGCAGAATGGCAGGGAGAGAGAGGGAGAATGCGAGAGCTGCCAATTTGCAATTTGCTTTTATCAACTTAATTTGATTTGAAGTGTGTTTGTCTTTTAGGGGTTGGTATGGGGTGGGTGGAGGGAAAACTGCAAGTTTGTACATAAAACAGAATTTAATTATTTAAATATACGAGTGTATACATAAAACATGCCTAGCAACTGCTGTCTTTTTTTCTCAGCTTCTAGAAATTCCCCTTCGCAACAACAACAAAATGTTGCTAAAACTTTTGGTGTTCTTGTTGATCCTGAAAGCTACTGGCGGCTTCATCATCACAGTAGATGCTCATGAAACCGTTTGCTTCTTCGATCGCGCACACGAGCAAGACAAGATTACCATCAGCTTTGAGGTGATGGACGGTGGCTTCAAGGACATTGCCGTACACATTTCGGGACCTAACGATGATCGCTTGCATCACGCTGAGAAAGAGACCTCTGGCAGTTTTACATTCACTGCCATTAAAGACGGTCAATACACTTTGTGCTTTGATAATGAAATCTCCACCCTGACGCCTAAAGTGCTGATGTTTCAGTTCCATGTGCTGCGTGCCTTATCCTTTTATATTGATCCACAACAGCGGCAAGATGACGTACTTGAACAGGCCATGGTGCAGAGTATGATAAATGAGATGTCCGCTAAACTGCTGGCTGCGAAACAGGAGCAGGAGTATATGCATTTCCGTTATCGCGGACATTTGGAAGTGAGTGCCAGCGCTCAGTTTCGTTTTGTGGCCTGGTCTATTTTTGGTCCTTCATTGCTGCTGGTTATGACCACGTTGGAGATTTACTACCTGAAAAGATTCTTTGAGGTAAAACGTGTGGTCTGAAATTAAAAAGAACAATTGGACGTATGAAAGTATTTTGTATTCTTCTCATTCCCTATCAAATGTGCATTGGCCTGTGATAAATGCGACGACGTTGGAGGCCGAACGCATTGCTGCTGTAGCTTACTTATATTTCTTCTATATTTGTGTCTTTCTGTCATATGCATGCTTGCGTGAAAAAAATTGTGAGTTTTCGTTTCGCTTACTCTTGTTTCATTTGATTAACTTCAAAGTTGGCTTGATGTACTTAAAACAAAACGAGAGCGTACGTTGAAGTCGGCCCTGCCCGGCTTTGATATTCCCGTTACTCAGCGGAAGAATAGTTAAATAACCTTCCTTGATGTTAATTAACAGAGCACCAACATTAATGTTTACTTATTAAGGAAAGCTTAAAAGCAGGCAACATTTTTTTTATTAACAGGCACAGGTCCCAAATACATGACAAAAGGTGATGTTCTTTTAACTCTGCTATTTATTCACCGAGCTTTGTGAAAATTTCAGAGATTCATGTTGGGTATATAAATGTGAGTTTAAAAGTATAGATTGATATCTGAAAAATTGTGGGAGTTATTCAACATGTTTTGTTGAGGGGGCGGGAGGGGGCCTGGCAAAAATTTGAAACAAACTTGATCTGAGTACATACAATAGTCAACATTTAAAATTTGGTTGCTCTAGTTCTTCCAGTCTCTGAAATCTAGGTTTTCACACAGACGGACGGACAGTGCTATATCGACTCGGCTATATCGACTTATGCTGATCAAGAATATACAGACTTTATATGGTCGGAGATGCTTCCTTCTGCCTGCTACATACATTTGAACGACACTTTAGTATACCCAAACGAGTAAAAATAAGCTCTGTAGTTAAGTGCCTCGACTTCAAAATACTCTGTACCCTTGATTTTGTGTGCTTTCATTCATTTGCTGGCCGAATGTATAAATGAAAATCGTATGTGACACACTGAAACAAACTTGATCTGGGTATCAAGATTTCCGGATATTCAAAAAATGTATGTATTTACAAAAAAACTCGTGGGGAGGATCATTGGACGGATAGCCCAACCACCTAGCAGCAGCCATAAGCAACAAATTAATTGCAACAAATTAGTAAACAAACATCTTCAAACAAAAAACCATAGCCGAAATTCGGGCTGCGAATTTATAATAGTGTAATTCCAATGTCTTTATTCGCCCCTTTTCAGAGTATAAATACTAACTGGTTGTTTGGTTGAAGTGTGAACAGCAAAACAAGTCCGCTCATGAGAGAATTTGGTTATTCTCGAAACAGCGATCGTTGTACGGACATACCCAATTGCTATTCCAAAATGTTGTTAATTAATCTGTTGGTTTGTGTTGGTTATAAAAAGGCTTATAATCAACCAAAAAAGACCTTGAGCTAGCCAGTTGTAACATTGACAAAAAAAATATATAAATCGATATTATTTTCTAAATTGAATCATTTCGATATTGATATTTTGTTGTAAAAACATCAATTTTATCCATATATTCCATAAATAGACACGTTTTTACAATAAGCAGGCCTATTGAGGTATATAAGGTGTCATTTGACTATTTTTAAAAACAACATTTTGATTGCGTTCAAAATCTAGAGATCGGTTTGCTGAAATACGGAATAAATAAGGATTAAAGCCTAGTACTGAGGGCGTACGAATTTTCCTTTTGTCACAGTATTTCATATAATTAGAAACACCTTGGCTTTGCTTTGATGCTCATGTGCTTTTAGAAAGTGTTTCTATTTATGTGAAATACTGTGACGAAAGGGAAATTCGAACGCCCTCAGTACTAGGCTAGGCTTAAGGAACGATTTCTCTTCTTCCAGATAGCTGCTATGTGTCAGGTAAACTTACAATTTACTTTGTTATGTGTTTTTATGAAAAATAGCTCTATGTAGTAGATGTGAAACCTGCCTAAATATATTTGAGTAAGATTAACAATAGAAATGTATTTCGGACTACCAAGTTAAAGCTGTCTTAAGGTCATGTTATGTTTGCACAGAATTTTAAACACGAACGCACAACATTCACTCAGTAAACCTCACTTTTTGCTTCCGAAAACAACAAAGATATCGACGAAAAATATCACCAAAATATATTCCATATCCGATATATCGCCTCAGAAAATTATTCGATTATGATATATCGTCTGTTTAAACAAAAATATCGATATTTCGATATAGCGATATTATTTACCTACCAACTTTCTTTTAGAGTTTAAAGAGCAGATCGCCGCGTTCATACAGAATGACGGACCGGCAGACTGACGAAGAGACAGACGAGCATGGCTAAATCGACTCGGCTGTTGATTTTGATTTTTTCTCCATGTGCAATCACTTTCACAACTTTTACCAATTTTTATTGGGTGCAGGGTATACAAATCATCAGATATTGATTTACCAATATATTACTTGTTGTCTTTCAAAGCAGCTATGAAAATGTGTTAATTTTGGTACCAATTCTATTGTATCCTCTGTTCATTTAGCAAAATTATTTAATGCAACACCATTTCATGTATTTGTACTTATAAATGAAAGTGGACTAAACATTCAGTTTTAACTTATTAAAATGCAGAGCTGCAGCCAAAAAACTCTCTGTACTCTAACCAGTCTTGCTTCTCTTAACAACAGAATTGAGCAAGTGCTTTAAACAATTTTATTTGTGTTTTAGTTTAATTTGTTATTCTAAGCTGTTTAATAAAGTTTTACAAAATAATTGTTGTTTGAGCTGTTCAAGGCAATTAAGTGGTGCCAAATTCAATATATTTTTCCCTGCGCATCAGCACTTTTTAATTCGTTTTGTGAAATTGCAATGGTTGTCTAAAAAGGGAAAATTTTGGTTTCGCCTAATTGAAGAATATATGAATTTCAAAGCTCAAGTGTACAGGCAGAAAAAAAGAAGCTCTGATAAAAATGTGTTCCTTCTTGAAATGACACTATATTTATACTTAAATTCGTGCTTGCATCAATTAAGGACTTCCACAGGGCCCTTGGGCATTTGCTTTTCATTATTTTTATTAATGATAGTTGTATGTATTTTCATAACTCAGAGTTTCTGTTATATGCTGATGATCTTCAAATTGTTCGCTCTATTAATTCCTTAAGTGATCGCCGCTTGTTGCAATCTGATCTAGATAGGGTCAGTTCATGGTCTGCATACAACTTACTTCCACTTAATTTAAACAAATGATTTATTGTCAGAGAATATAACGACCACTTATTCTATTGCTAATCAAATTTTATCGAGCCGGGTTAAGGCCATTCACTTGGGAGTAAAATTCTACATAAAATTTCTCTTTAATGATCACCTAAAGTATATTTTGCCAAGAGCGATTTCCAAGTTTGGCTTTGTCAAGCGCTAAACCATCCCATTAAAGGACCCTTACACTAGGTTAAAACTTAACTCTGCAATTGTGCGTTTCAAGTTGGAGTATGCATCATATATTTGGAATCACTCTAGTGCAGTCCTTTTAAGAGGCGCAAATGGATACAGAAAAATTCCTTAAATTTTCGCTCCTCTCGCTCAACATTTCTGATCCTTTGCCGCCATATTTTAGTAGATGTGACCTGGTGCATCTCTCAACTCTGCAAGATCGAAGAACTTTTGCGACATTATTGTTATACTCTGTACCAAAGGTACACAGAGTATATTAAGTTTGTGCAAAAGTATGTAACAGACAGAAGGAATCATCTCCGACCCAATAAAGTATGTATATTCTTGATCAGCAACAACAGCCGAGTCGAAATAGCCATGTTTGTCGGTCTGTCTGTTCGTGTGTATGAACGCACAGATCTCAGAGATGGTAAGAGATAGAGGTTTGACATGTATGGGGCATATATTTCTTATACTTGCAGGCAGATCAAGTTTATTTTCAATTTTTGCCAAGCCCCCTCCCGCCCTCCAATTTGGAAAAAACGTCATATCTCCTACAGTTTTGAAGATAGATCGTTCGTACCTTCTAGAGATACCTTGTAAACTTGCAAAAAATTATTTATCGATTTGCTGAAGGAATGATAAAGATCGGATGAACGATACTCAAGTTATGAGCAAAAAACGGCCAGTTAACACCAACCACCCCCCCCACCCATCAGCACAGCATTCTATTGAACGGCAATCTTAGTGAGAGAGAGAGAGAGAGAGAGTGAAACTTAGAGATGAGCGCGTATAACTCGTGAGCAAATGCGAGCTGCGACGTTAAGGGTACAGAGTATGTTATAGTCGGGCTTGACCGACTTTCTTTCTTGTTTATATTGCGTTCCCAATGACTCTGTCCACATTTGCTGAATTTTGCAGATTTTTATCTTAAGCCATTAAAAACTAAGTTAAAATTGTTGTCGCTGTCTGTTGCAAGTACAAAAGTACCCATAAAACGCGAACCGAGGCTTCATTCGTTAAACTGGGTATGAGGTGATGCTAACAGAAGTCCCTTGTATCAGAATTTAGGGGTCTAATGCGGGGATTTTTTTTGTGTTGTACTGTGTAATAGAGTAGAATCTTAGTTTATCTAACACATAGCAGCTATCTCGAAGATGTGAAATCGGCCCTAAGTGTAGCATATGTTGTTAACTTACGCTTATTCCGATCTAGTCTCTTGCGGGCTCTGAAGTATTTCGGTACCATGTCAGAAACTGTGTTTAAACTAATCCGAATCAGTTTTTATGCAGTTTTTCAAATTTTCCTCCTAAGATTGTGAACGACAGTCGAATGGTGCAAATTAATCTCTTTGACCATTATTTGTATACCCTTATAGAGGGTATATTAAAATTGTCCAGATGTTTGTAACGCATAGAAGGAAGGATCTCCGACCACATAAAGTATATATATTCTTGATCAGCATGACGAGCTGAGTTGATATAGCCATGTCCGTCTGTCCGTCCGTCTGTCCGGCCGTCTGTCTGTTTTAAAGCTATCGTAACCAAACTTTGCACGAAATCTTTTGGTACAAATACGCTGCACATTTGTCGTAACCGGCCGGATCGGATGCCTATAGCATATAGCTGCCTAGGAAAGATCGGTCGAAAAACTAGATTTAGTGAGAAAAACTTTTTTGTTTTCAATGCAAACGCCCCTAAGCCTCGTATTTATCAGTTTTCTATGCTTTCACATAATTCCACCAAGTATGATGAAAACGGACAATTATATAGTATAGCTGCCATACAAAAGATAGGTCTGAAAAAAATTCTTAGTGGAAAAAACTTTTTTGTTTTCAATGCTATCGGTCCTTAACTTGTTACTGATGAATATTATATGCTATCACTCAATTCTGCCAATTTTGATCCAATTCGGATGACTATAGAATAAAGCTGCCATAGGAACCATCGGTCGAAAAAGTAAAAACTTTTGTCTTGTTAATGGTATCGTCTTTTTACTTCCCAGTTATGAATATTATCAGTTTTCACACAGTTTTAGGGAGTTTGGTCACATCTGATGAATATATCGAATAGCTGCCATACAATAAACTAACAAGCAATTGGTCAAAGTTGTGGCGTCTATTGCTGAGTTGGGGAAATAGCTCAGCTAAGAATGTTCGACGAAAATCATTTAAAGCCTTAAATTATTTATATTATACAACCTGCAAGGGTATTTAAACTTCGGTCGAGCCGAAGATAGCTTTCCTCTATTTTTTCTATTAAACTCACATCCCCTTTTACGATGGGCAAAAAGGGAGGCTATTCCTGGTCGTACTGGATTTGTAAGTATACATATACAAATTGACCAATTTGGATATTTTAAGCCACAATTCCACTTTCGATATGTTAATTCTTCTTTACTCGGATCGCTAGGGTTGAAGTGCATCTTTATTCCGTTAAATACAGGATTACTTTTTATATATTGTACCAAAGGTACACAGATCTCAGTGATGTCAGTTAGTTCAGTTGATGAGTTCGAAGTGTATGAAGCGTTTACATCATATCCCTGCAGGCAAATAAAGTTTATTTTCAATTTTTGCCATGCCCCAGTCTCCCCGGTCATTTGAAAAGAAGCCATATCTCCCACAGTTCTGTAGATTGATGGTTTGTTCATTCTAGACATATTTAGTAATCAGAACTGTATATCGCAGCGCTGCATTTTTGCAGGTACAGAGTAATAACAGTTTCTTGTTTCCTTAACAAGAAAAAAGTTGCTCAAATAATTTTCTTTAATTATTTGATTTCTTAACCTATTAAAATATTGAAAATCAATTTAACATGAATTCTTTAAAATATGATCTAAAGTCACTTTTAATTCAAACGCTATTTTAAAAACGGGGTCCGGCTTGGACTATGGTTCAGTCGCGCCTTTAGTTCGAAGATTCGGTTCATAGTTCGGTTTGATGTACCCAAGAAACGAGATCCGTCTTGTAGTCTTAAAACAAAGAAATGATGCAGTTGTTAAACCAATTTCGTTTTCAAATTCTTAATTTTCAATCACCAACCGTCATCCCCTTGGAGAAAGCTGTCTGTAATTTTGAGGCACAAACATTAAAACTAGTTGGCATAGTTTCCTTCATTCTAGTCGTAGTCCTACTTGAGAAGGGTTTTTACTTTATCTTTCAGCTAATTGGTACCCATACAAAAATAGTTGTCTTCATCAGTCTCTAACTTTGTGTTTGGTATTTAATTAATTTTATTTAGATAAGTCATATGGCAGTCCAATTCAAAGATTCAACTTTGAACCCATCACTAAAGCATTGCCCAAGTTCTTGCCCCCACAATTTGTTGCTTATTTCACGCTTGACAAACCATAAAACTTTCCACACATATGAAGAACTAAAGCAAGTATCTACAACTTGGCGTTCAAGTATCCATAAAGTTCACTTCACCTATAAACTATGCCCACATTGGATTAGCACAAATTTATGGAGCCCCCACATGGCCAGCGGCATCAAAAGCAGCGGAAACAGCAGGAAGAATAACAAACTTATCATATTCATTCACAGGTCCAATTTTTTTTGTGTTATTTTGTTTGGTTGTCTATGAGAAGGAAAGTAAGACAAAACAAAAGTTTTTGCCTCTTATTTACGACAATGTCGCGTCAAGTTTTTGTGTTTTTTTTGTTGCTTCACATACAATATACATACTCGTACAAAGCAGCTACATTTTCGACTTTGCTGGTGTTGTTGCTGCATAATAAAATGAAGCATGTTGTAGCACTCTCGCTGCTCTCGAGACTGAGAAGCGGCAGCTGGCAGAGAATAAACTTCTTGGCCAAGGAAAAAAGATGAGCAGTCTGAGAGCTTAACACAAAAAAAAAGCCACCCGACTCGTTCAATATTGTTCCCAAGCGTCAAATGAAAGGAAAAGTTCACGGACTCAATCAACTAGGTAGTTGTCGGATGGAGGGGCAAGGGTGGCAAGTTCCGCGAAAATAAAGTTCTCAAGACAAAAAAGGAGGACCTCAAGCAGAGAGAGTTGAAAATATCTAGATTTTGATGTAATTTAAAGCGATTCGCAGATTTAAAGTAGCGGAAATTACTTGGACACAAAGTGGTTTATCAATTGTGTGTCGATCTTGCAAAACAAAATGCAGCTCTGCATCGGTTGTTTGTGGAATAACAGTGGCTTTTGGACGAACTTCGAAGTAAGTGGATCCCTTAAAGCATAATAAATTATTTATCGAAAATATTTTCGAGTTACTTCCAATTTTATGTCTGTTTTTAAGACTAAGTAAAGCAAAGACGGAGTATTAGGTTAGGTTAAATAGGCCGCTCGGCAAAGGCCGAGTTCACCCAGAGGCCGTATGGCCCATTGTGATCACTAATTGGGGAAAAGAAATGGGGTTGTAGGTGGTGTTGGTTGGGTTCTGATGGTCGTCAGGTACTACGCACGTAATATCGTGTCGTTAATATATGTCTATCTAGACCATCCTGTGGAGTCGACAAAAAGAGCCAGGTCCTTCAAGGGCACATCTGCCAGACTGCCCAAGTCTTCAAAGAATGCTTTTCCCAGATGCGCAGGGCAGTCGCAAAGAAGGTGTTGGATGCTTTCTATCTCTTCCTAATTCTCACAACTACGACAGAAGTCATGGTGAGGTGCGCGCATCCTGATGTGACATATGGTGCAGTGCCCTGTTATGACTCCGATCACAGTTCTAATCCTGTTCTTCCTAAGTTGTAGGAGTTGAGAAGTTCTTTTAGGTGAGTATTTGGGCCACAGTGATCGGGAGATGTGACAGCCAGATGCGAGGTCCCATTGTCGTTCCGCCCAAGCTCTGGATTTCCGACGTACTTCTGTCATGATGTCCTGTAGGGGTGTTCGTATGTCCGCTACCGCTTGTGTCGTGGGTAGCGTTCCTTGTGCTCGTCCGCTCCCTCGTTGCCTGGTATGCCGGCGGGGCCCGGTACCCAGACGAGAGTGATGGAGTGTTGTTGGATTTGGTTCAAGGCTGTCACCGTGCTGCGGACTAGGTTGCTTTTTGTGGCGTTTGATGACAGAGCGTTAATGTCAGCCTGACTGTCGACCAGAATGAAATGTTCCTTGAAGTTTCGTCCAGGGTGTAGATTAATTTGATCGCTTGCCAGATTGCATAGACCTCTGCCTAAAAAATCCTGCACCAGTCCGGTAAACGGAGTGGGAGCTGTGTCGCTAGTTCTTCGGAGAAGATGCCAGCTCCTGTGCCCTCCTCCATCATCGAACCGTCTGTATTGATGGTTAGCTCATTCTCCCTGATGGCAGTTTCTTGCTCCCATTGCTCTCTCTCCAGGAACCAGGTTCTAAAATTGTCGTTCCATTTCTAAGCTGGTAAACAGTAGTCACTTCCCTTTGCCACTGCAATTATTCCAACTTCAAGCAGTCTGCTGCTGTGGCCCTGTCGTTCCCGGAGTTTTGCTGCGCTTCTCGCTGCTGTATACTTCAGGATACAGGTTCCAGGTTCAGAACTACATCCAGGGCCGCCTCGCAGTGATCCTGTTATACCCTGGCAAGCCGCCCTTTGAACCTTATGGAGGTTGTTTAGTTGGGATTTGGTGTTAGCCTTCCACCAAAGACGGTGGAGCCAAATGTTTTGATTAAGATAAGAAATTCTTAAACTTTTTAATAAAAGTGTCTAATCGGACCTGGTTACAGGCTAGAAATACAAGAAGTATCACATTTCATAGAACGGAAAATCAATAAAAATTTCTTAACATTTTAAGCCTTAAGACAATGTTGCAGCCAACTTCCTTTTGAAGCCTCATCATTTGGCTTTCTTTTTCAGTGTGTGTCTTTTCACTGAACATAGTTTTTGTGTACTCCAAATATATCAACTTTTGTGCCAGAAAAGCTCAATTTGCCTGAAAGTTTTTCTTTTCTGCTTTCATTTGAAAAAAAAGCAGCTGAAGACCATCGAATGCTAGAATAAGCTTACGGGGAACATGCTTCATCGATTTCCATATGCGGCCCTCCGGCCGTACGCCAAAATCGACACCAACGACGCATATTCAAGGTGGCAAGGTTATGCTCCGTATTTCGGTGGGACCGATTGGGCGTGGTGCACTATGAGCTGCTACAACCGGTTGAAACTAGCACAAAGCAAGTCTACCGAACTCAATTTATGCGTTTGCGTCAAGCATTAAAGCCAAAATGGCAAAACAAGGTAATTTTCGATACGAAAATAACATTGCCACATGTTGCGCAGCCGTTCAATACATACCTTGAAACGCTGAAATAGGAAATCCTATCCCAACCCGCTGTAAAGCCCACTCAATGCACTTGCCGACTACTAATTGTTTTCGTCGATGATGCATGCCCTTAAGGAGCAGCACTTCTTCATCTCCGAAAACTCAAAAATTGGATCAATTAGTGGATCGCATCAAAACATGCAACGTTCTTTAGAGATGGTATTCGAAAATTGCCCGACAGATGGGAAAAATTAGTGTCTAGAGATGGACAATACTTTGGAACATGAATGTGTAACCAGCTTTTCACAATAAATCGTCAAATTTGACAAAAAAAATTCCTTCAAAACTTTTTTATCCAGGTAGTTCGATGAATATTCTTGGATTTATACTGAATGACCGCTTCAAAGCAATCTGCTACGATTCATAATCTTGACTTGAAATATAAAATAAACAAATAAAATAAAATATTTCCTCAAAATTAATTAACTAATTATCCTGTCAGTTTGACTTATTTCTTTTCCGTCTTTCAACCGTTGAGAGTTACTTCTTATTCTCTACCCGAGCTATTACAGATGTTGCAAGCATATCAAACTCACATAAATCACATGACAAATTTAATGATAATCACTTTGGATGACACAAAGGCAAAATTTAATTAAATTTTGCTTAAAGAGCTAAGGGAAGGAGAAGTTGGCAACAGCAGTTGGCGTATATCCGTATGTACATTGTGCATATATGCAGATTGAATTAAGTTTTATTTTTCACGCCCTCTGTTTAGCACAAAATTTGTAAACGTGTGTAATCCCCACACACGCACACTCGCACACACAGACAAGCCACGAAAAATTTAATTTTCTCACATTACTTGTGCATACTTGGAAATGCCGGAGGCCAAAAAACCGAAACCAAAAACCGAACAGAGCGAGAACCAAAACGAGCAAAGCCCCAAAACCCCATACCCAGCCCCAGCACTCCTGCTCCAGCTCGACGTATGCGTAATATTGAAACAATGTGAAAATTGCGCATACGCACAGTTGTGCCACTTCACACGCAACACTTTTCCAGGACAGGGACAGGACCCTGAAAATACTTTATTTGATAAGCAAGTCATTTGCATATGGCAAACTGACAGCGGAGGAAGGGAGCCTAAAATCAGCGTTGTGTCAAATATGTTAACCTTGTTGTTTGCCTTCCTTCAAAGTTCTGCAACTTTAAACAAATCTCGACGACTTGGCCATATGTTTATGAATGCGCCATAATTTCCAACAATTTGTTGGTCCGCTTCTGCCTCACGACTTGCAGCAACTTGGCTTGTGTATAAAATTACAATAAATCCTTGCATTTTAGCTGCAAATAAACAAAGATTTGCAATGCCCAAAACGAAACGCAAAACAGAGGACGAGAGCGAGAGAATATCCAAAGAGTGCATGCAAAGTAGCAGTTTAAGTTGCCAGTGGAGGAGGACGACGCTTGGGCAAGGAATGTGCACCTCGTTTTTGGGTCTTGGCTGTTAAATCAACATGTAAGCATTTAATGCGGCGCTCTAAAGCCGAAAAAGCGTAAAATTCCCCAAATGACCATAAATTTCTGTGTTTGGCATTGTTGTTGCTGCTGATTCTTCTTCGTTACCCCCGCTCCACACTTGAAGCTGGCAGCGACCAGAGAGTGGAGAAACTTCAACAAGCACTTGTAAAAATAAATGGCATTTTGGGTTATGTGCAATAATAAAATGGAAATTGTGCAAAAATATTGCTGCGTGTTCCCCCCTACGAAAAAAGGGGACACATTCCAAAAATAAAACAAAACAGAAAATTGTAGAAATATCTGAAGCTGATATACTCGTAGTATGTAGTTCCGCTGCACTGGCAGTTGACACTGCAAATGTTTTGCAAAGAAATCGTTTGGAAAAAATATATGGATATACTCGGAGCATGGTAAATTTTAAATTAAGAAATATACATTTTCGGTGCAAAGATTGAGGCCGTGTCTTGAGTCAAAATAACAATTTAGTGTTATTGTGTGTGTCTTGATTAGTTATAGTTATGAGGCAAGTAAACTTAAAGAGACTCGAATGAATAATTTGAGATCGAACGATGTTCAAAAATGAACTCGTTCTTTAATGGTTAAGATTGTTCTCAATTTGGTTTTTATAGACGAGAGGAGTAAGGATTAGTGACCGCAGGCAATGACTTATAGTAAATAAAAAATTTATATTAGAACAAAGACTTTCGGTATTGGATCAAGAGCTTTTAGTCTTTCCTTACTTTAAAGTGCAAAATTTTAGCCAGTTGTTCACTCAGGAAAAAAAAAATTTCATACTTGAATAAAGAATTTTCTATCTTTCCTTACTTTTGACAGTGAACATTTTGGAACCAAGTTGTGTATCGTTTGGATTGATTTGTCCAAATATAAATTTCTCAATTTTTCTCTGAGATTACAGCTAATTAAAAGAAACATTTTCTACTGAAGTGCTAAACACTGCGTAGTTGTTCAAAACCCAACCGAAATAGTTTCAATAGTTTCAACAAACCAGTGGTTGAATGCATTTCTGCACTCAAACATATTGGCCACTGTTTTATAGATAATAAACTCTGGGGTACATGATCTATAACACTGTGACACATTTTTGAACTCAAAAAAGTTGATCACGTCGAGATCAAAAGAATCTGAAAGGATATGAAGTAGTATAAAAACCTTGATTGGGTAGTAAAGAAGGCAACCATTGGCCTCTTCTTAAAAGAGCTGAAAAAAATCGATGTTCGCCAACATCGATGTTTCCGATGTGTGGAAAAATAGCATCAATGTTTCCGATCTTTTGAAAAAACATCGATGTTTCCGATATTTTAAAAAACATCGTTATTTTAAGAGAAATACTGCATGATAATTAACAATATAATATTTGTGTTACTACAGAGATCCTTCAATAATTTTGACAAGTGTTTGTTTAGAAACAACAGACTACACTAGTTTACAGCAAAAAAGAAACATTTCTACTGAAACTATTTTTAAGTGTCAGTTTAGATTGGTGATCTCAAAAATCGACTTCAAAAATTTTTTCATGGCTCCGTTTTTATACCCTGTACCGAAGGTACATACAGTATATTAAGTTTGTGCAAAAGTATGCTAACAGGGAGAAGGAATCGTTTCCGGACCCTATAAAGTATATATATTCTTGATCAGCATCAACAGCCGAGTCGATATCGCCATGTCCGTCCGTCTGTCCGTCCGTCCGTATGAACGAAGAGATCTCAGAGATGGTAAGAGATAGAGGTTTGACATGTATGGGACATATATTTCTTATACTTGCAGGCAGATCAAGTTTATTTTCAATTTTTGACACGCCCCCTCGCGCCCCCGCAATATGGAAAAAACGTGTATCTTCCACAGTTTTGATGATAGATGGTTCGTACCTTCTAGAGATATCTAGTAATCAAAATTATTTATCGATTTGCTGAAGAAATTATAAAGATCGGATGAACGATTCTCACTCTGATCCGCTGAATATGCGTTTGCAAAGTGTAGCTGACACACACAGATATCGTTTCTTAAGGTTGCTTCGTCGGTTTTTCGGGAAACAACATTTAAAAACATCGAGGTTTGTCCTAGTTCTACTTCTTATGCAATCAGGCTATAGGCCGCAAGCCATGAGCGGCAATATCCGAAGGCGACATGATTGGGATCACTTAAAGCAAAGGCCATCCACATCTACAGTCAGAGAAAAAATAAAGAATTTCACTCTTGAATCAAGAGCATTCGTTCTCAAAAGTACGGTAAGAGTGAAAATTCTTGATCCAAGAGTGAGTTTTTGATCCCAACATTCCTGATTCAAGAGTTTCAGCTGTTGATCCTAGTATGAATAATTCTTGATTCAAGAGCTTCAGTACTTGATCCAAGTACGAATAATTCTCAAAATAAAAAACTTAAAAAGAATATTTGGGGTGGGGGTGTGTGAGAGACACGACCGACCCGACCCGACGACGTGGTCCGTGTTA
Organism: Lordiphosa magnipectinata; assembly: GCA_037044535.1. NCBI lineage: Eukaryota > Metazoa > Arthropoda > Insecta > Diptera > Drosophilidae > Lordiphosa > Lordiphosa magnipectinata. The sequence continues at coordinate 57,270 of JBAMBO010000083.1, read as the reverse complement.
ACTGGCCCTTTTCAAGAATATATATACTTTATAGGGTCGGAGAGGATTCATTCTGGCTGTTACATACTTTTGCACAAACTTAATATACTCTGTGTACCTTTGGTACAGAGTATAAAAAAAAACATGAAAAACAAGCCTGTTTCGGTTTTAATTTTTACTTAATTTGCTCGAATTCGATTTTGTTACCTGTTCCGGTTTTCACAATTCGATAAATTTACTCGATTTGAATTCACATTGCTCGGAGTCGATGAATTCAAAAGTAAATTCGTTTTTTCACCATTAAGGTATCAAAATAATGGCTTAAAATTATTTTTGTAGCAATGTTTAGTGTATTTAGATACTTTCAGCAATCTCACATTCTTTTAAAAAAAATTTGTGTTATAAAAATAAATAATTTTTATGAAAAGCTTTAATATGGTTCTGTACCAGCGAAATCGAATTAACATTTTTTGTTCAACTTGTTCCGGTTTTCACTTTTTTATGGAACGCTTGAAACATTCGAATAAGCTTCCATTAAAAATATAATATAATCGACATCTTAAGCAGCTTTATTCAAATACTATTAACTTCTTTGACTTCTCCGTGTGTTTTTTGTATGTTTGCAGCATATTTAGGTTTAAAAATAGTCAAAGGGAACATTTTGTAAATAAAACGTTCGAATTGTAAATCGAATGCAAATCGTTCGAATACCAGAACAACTTAAATCAAATCGTTCGATTTTGTTTGCATATGAAATCGGAAAAATATGTGAAAACCGGAACAGGCCTGAAAGACATCCAATTTAATTATAATAAAAAGCGTTCGTAGTGTAACCCGTTTTAGCACGTAAAAAAAACTTCAAAATTCAATTAAAAAAGAATTGTGGCTGACCGCTGCGAATTTCCATCACAGAGAAATAATTTACAAATTTTTAGAGAGGCAGCCCATGGAGTAAATCTTTAATTTTTCTTTTATCTAAAGATTCATGCAATAAACAACTCTGGCAATTAGTTCGCTTTCAGCTATTCTCAATTTAACAACCGAAAACTACCAATTCGATTTTTGCCTATACCAATAACAATTCAAGCCACTCGAAAAATTGAGAATTTTTTTTGTACGTTATCGAAAATTTCTTTTGTTTATATCAAAACGTAGCCACACTGCCCCGCCTTTCTACTTCAAAATGACAAACACTAAACACAAAACGCCAAAAACTAGTACGGATAAGCAAGGACGAGGAGACTGTGGGCGCAATTGAGCGACCAACATAAGCTGCAGCATCGTGCTAATCTGCACTTGGAAAAACACTTGAGAGTAAAGCGTAGAGAAATGAGCAAAAGAAATCAAGTAGAAGAGGCGAATGAGCTGTAAAAAGGCTAGAGTATTGACAATGGCGGTTCATGGTCTTCTCTATGCATGTGTGTGTCTGTGTCTGTGAGTTAGTGTGTGTGTAATGGGCTAATGGGCGTGGCTGTGTGACAACAAATTGGCAAATTTTTGGTATGTGCGGATTTATTTCAATTGTAAGTGCCTGCCTGCTGCCTGTCAACACGAGCCTCTCTGGCAGGCCTCCTTAACGATGAGCTTCAATGAGGCATGCCAAGTATTTCCGGCACACACACACACACACACCGCATACGTCAAGTATTTTCCTGTCCTGCTTCGTTGCAAAATTTTGTTATGTGTTGCCATAAAATTTACATTAGAATTTCCGCTCCCTTCCTGCTACAAATTTGATTTGCCTGAGAGAATCTTCCTTCCAGCTTCCTCGCATAATTTGTGCAATTTTCAGCTGCGAGCAATCTAAAACACAAACAACTTTGCTCGGCAATTACATTTTGCAGTTGCGTTTTGTTTGCGCTTGCAGATCAGGATGCATTTGCATTTTGCCTTTTGTCCGGTTAATTGGCAGATGGCTTTCTTTGTTGGTCTCTCGCCCACTCAATTAGTCAAAAGTTTCTGCGCTTGCGGCTTTCCGCTTGACCAGAGCCTTAAATGCTTTTACCACCCACCCCCGTTCCCCGCCTGCCTGCCTGTCTCCCTCATTCACGCACATATGTTTGCAACACTTTTGACATTTGCAATTTTGTGTTCCGTTTGCTTAGCAGGCAAAGCATTTTGTGGCTTTTGTGGCTGTCAGTTGGCGACCAATTCAAATGGACATTGACATTCATATTGAACCGCTTTGATTGAGTTTAAATGAAGCTTGAATGTGCCTAATGGGGCATACATACAACCATACAGACATACGTATCCATAAGTATGGAGGGTGGTTGATGGGTTGGGCGGGTGGAACATATCAATTGTGTGAGTATGCTTCAATAGTAGGAAATAAAAAAATAATCAAATAGAGAGCACATTTACTTACTGAGGTTTCAAATCGAGTAAAGCTTGCTTAGGAGTTTTATGATTTCTTGAACTTCCCACGATTCCTCGACTTTGCGACCTTCGAGGATCGTGCAGTAAATTTTAAAATTTTTTTTGAAAATTTAATGTTAAATAAAAAAAATTGCTACTATAACACTGACACATTTTTGAACTCAAAAAAATTCTGAAATGGTCTGATGGTAGTATAAAAACAGTGTCTGAGTTTGATCTGTTTAGCTGCCGTCTCCTTGTTATTGCCCTTTGGACTTATCAGCTTCACAGTTGGATTTACGTTTCCATATCTCGTAATATATTTTGGATTTTGCTTATATATCTTTAGCCAAGTTATTTCTCTTGGCTTGGCCAACAAAACATTTCTTTGCGGCAAGTCAAAAAAATTGCATCTTCACACTCAAAATTACAAAAGTTGCACAATAAAAAAACGAGAAGGCCAAGCTAACTTCGTCTCTTTTTGAAATGTCACAGTTTAAGAACGATTACATAAAAATCAAACATTTTGGTAACTAAAATCCATTTTTCGACAGATAAACATCTGATTTCGACCAAATTTCGCGAATCTTTTTGAAAACAAATCAAATTAGCAAACGCCGAGTTTAAGAACGATTAAATTGAAAACAAAAAAGTTTTTCCTACTAAGAATCATTTTCCGATCGGTCCTATGGCAGCCTTGAGATATAGTCATCCGATTTCGACCAAATTTTACGAATCTATTTGAAAGTATATAAAATTACTAATCAGTGAGTTTAAGAACGCTAACATTAAAAACAAAAAAAATTTCATACTAAGACCCATTTTCGACCGATTGGTCCTATGGCAACCATAAGATATAGTCACCCGATGTCGATCAGCTTTTTCAGCATTTTCATAAGGCAGCTATAAGATATATTCACCCGATTTTGACCAAATTTCGCAAATCTGTTTGAAAGCATATAATATTAATAATGGCTGAGCTTGAGGACGGTAACATTGAAAACAAAAAAGTTTTTCTCACTAAGACCTACTTTTTAACCGATGATTTCTATGGCAGCTATAAGATACAGTCATTCGATCTGGTGGGTTCCGACATATTAGCAGCGTGCAGTAAAAAGAAGACTCAGTGCCGAATTTCAGCTCGATTAGCTTTAAGGCCTGTTCTGAGAAGCGCGGAAAATAAATTTTTATGACGCACTCCATATAAAAAAAACAGTGGCGGAAACTTTCCGCGGCGGGATTTCGTTTCTGTATTCTGAGACGCGCTAAATAAATAGACAATTGGCCTATCGATAGTTGACGTTTCGATAGCGGTGTGGGTCGTGAGTGGATTGAATGAACAGCTGATGCCATGGCGGAAATATAAGCAGCTCATTTTTTTGACGTCAAAATCGACAATGCACGGGAAACATGAACCCAAAAGAAAACGCACCGAGAGATTCAATCGTGAGGAAACTATTAGCTAAGGGCCACAAATCAGCCCAAGAAAGTTACGAAATCAGTGGGCGTGGCTGTCAAACGTGAACGCCAGGAGCAGGATTTTGAATTTACGGCAAATAAAACAATAATTTTGTATGAAAACTAAAAATATATTTTCCAATCTTTAGCATTGCGTTTCACTTGAGAGCCAAAATGATGGTACAGCCCAAATCCATGATTTGCAGATACTCCGAGCCGCCGTCCTGGAGACGATAGCAGCATTCCTACAAAGAAATTCATATTCAACCAACTTTCAATCAAGCTTCAAAAGTGCTACTACCCCCCCTGTTGTCGCATATCTGGGCATTCGTCAGGGCCGCATGAAGCACTATGTACTCCACAAACTGCTTCAGCTGACCCACACTGTAGGCGGATGACCCAATCTCTTGTACACTCTTCTCCAAACGATTACAGTTGCCCGAACGGCAGACTTCCAAATAATCCTTCAAGTAGAAGTCCGGGATTATGCCCGACATCTCAAACAGATCAGCCTTGTTGACGACATGCTCGACCCCATTAAGACGATGGCAGGACGCATATCATCTCCCAATATCCGTAAAATAGACTTGTAGGTCTCCTCCTCGATCTGCACCTACTCCAAGTGTGTCTCAAACGGGCAATAATTTGATCCTCGCCCAACGCCTTGAACCGGAATTTGATGCCGCTACCTGCATCAACATACATTTCTGTGTTCCTGTTGCCCAGCTTAATTAAACTATTTTTGAAAAAAAAAACACTTTCAACTTTTGTTTGTAAACAAAACAAAACAGCTGATCCCCAGTGTGGCCCTTTCTGTATTTGGTCTCTTTTGACTTATATATGGGCTCACTAATAATTTATGTGGATGCTACATTTATTATGTGCAATTTAGCGAGCTAAATTTTCCGCGCTTCTCAGAGGCGCCCGCTCAGAAGGGCCCGTAACTATATGAAGGACTAATAGAACGAAGCTGGTTGATTTCAACCGTTTATTTAAGTCTAAGCTAATTTTTTGTCCTGCATTTCATAGTCGAATTCGTTACAGTTTTCAAGACAAAGTTGAAAATGCAGTACAAAACAAGAAAGAAAGTCGGTCAAGCCCGACTATAACATACTCTGTACCCTCACACTCGCATTTGCTCAGGAGTCAAACGGCCAGCTAACACCCCGCGCACAACGCGTTGCGCTCACTAAGTTTCTCTCTCTCTCTCTCTCTTTCTCTCTCGCACTAAGATTGCCTGTGTTGAACGGTTAGGGTATGTTGCTGTAGTTGTTGGTGGGGGGGTGGGTGGTGTTAACTGGCGGTTTTTTGCCCATAACTTGAGTATCGTTCATCCGATCTTAATCATTCCTTCAGCAAATCGATAAATAATTTTGTTTACAATCTCTAGAAGGAACGAACGATCTATCTCCAAAACTGTAGGAGATATGAAGTTTTTTCCAAATTGCGGGGTCGGGAGGGGGCGTGGCCTAAATTGAAAATAAACTTGATCTGCCTGCAAGTATAAGAAATATATGTCCCATACATGTCAAACCTCTATCTCTTACCATCTCTGAGATCTCTTCGTTCATACGGACAGACAGACGGACGGACGGACAGACGGACAGACGGACATGGCTATATCGACTCGGCTGCAGATGCTGATCAAGAATATATATACTTTATAGGGTCGGAAACGATTCCTTCTCCCTGTTACATACTTTTGCACTAACTTAATATACTCTATGTACCTTCGGTACAGAGTATAATGAGGGGAAAACATGATGGTTTTACGACATTATTGTAATTTTGAGTATAAAGATGTAACTGTTTTGACTTGCTATTTAGAAATGTTTTGTAACCCAAACCAAGCGCAACAGCTTCACCTAAGACGTCAAAGCGAAATTATAAATAGTTTACGTTTATATGGAGTTGCGAATCACCATCAGAAACTGAAAAGTTCAAAGTGCAATAAAAAGAGAAAGGAAGCTAACCAGACCAAACCCAGATCAGATGTTTGTACTACCATCATACCGTTTCAGAACTTTTTAGTTTTGCACAGTGTATTGATAACTCTTGGTCCACTTTATATCCTTGTTTGAGTGGTGCTATATGAAAAACTTTACTAGAGAACCGATGCCCTAATAAAAATAAAATAATATCATGCTTACCAGTCGTGCTTAGTAGTCTGTTTGTGAGCCACAGTTCTCGGCTCTAAGCTGCGTACCACAGCTTTTATTCTTACCCTGCGATCCTCAGCCTTGCAGAGGGTATTTAAGTTTTGCTTCAGCTGAATCACGGCTATCGAGCCTCTGCTCTTAGCTCTGAGCAAAGAGCTGCAAGTAAAAATCTGAGAGCCATTTGTTGCTCCTGGCTCTCTTGCTTCGGCCTTCTGTTCTTGATTCGCTTGGTTCTTCCGGATCTAAAACTACGTCTCTCAGCTCTGAGTGGAGAGTCTACCTGGCTGTAGGTAGAAAGACGATTTCTGTAGGATATGTGAGTGATTGAAATTGGTTGTGAGCCACTGTTTCGATTTTCTCAGATAGAGGAACTCTATCCATCTGCTCAATGGGAGATATGTTCTGAAGGCATCTGAAGCATAATCGGGATAGTGCGGAGCACACATCTAATGCATATTTCAGCTATGCGCTGGAATCGGAAGAGCATTTTGGCAGCCTGCACTAAGAGCGGCTACCACACTGATACTCCAGCAGCACTGCATAAGCTGATGGTTTTCCTAAGGTGTTGAGGTTTCAGTCCAGCTTCCTGTTTAGTGTGAGGGCTAAAGATGTCGTGTTAAGTAAGTGACTTAGTCGTGATATACCTGAAGAAGAAAACTTCATGAAGTTTTTCAAAGGGCTTGAATTTGTAAGAAAGACGTGCCGAGGGTAAAGCGATACTACTACATACAACTGTTTTCTACAAACAAAAGCTTTTTCAAAAACTTCATAAAATTTGCTTCATCGTGTTATAGTCTCTCCGCTGAACTTAAGAAGAACGATGGCAGGAGTCCCGTATATTTTTGTTGAGAAGTTAGGTTTTGTTTTGAGGTTAACGCTTAGCCCACTCTTTCTTGCCCAGATAATGGCTTGAAGAGATAGGGTCATGCGATCGTACAATGAGTTCAGCGAGAAAGTTGAGCACCCTCCCTTTGTGGAGTACCTCTTCTGGGAATTTGCTGTATTTCGAGACCCTAGTAATGCCTTGACTGTCCTACGCAAAAGTAACTAAAAGTCAAGGTTCATTGACACGGAGACGACCATCAGACTCGGCGCTTCGGTGATGGTGATATGTCGAGGGTGGCTTTTGATATCTAAGTATAAACTTAGATGCTGTAAAATTCCTTCTTCAAGAGATAGTAGTAGGTGCAGTGTGATTTGAACTTTACTTATAGGTTTAATTTTTCCAACTGTTCACTTCAAAGTCTTTAGAATAATTCTAAGAACTGCATGAAACTTAAGAGGTACTACTGGGATAAAAGATATGGTGAAAACTCATAAAGCAGGGCCGGTCAGCCCACTCGTTGTCGAAAAGCCACTCGTGCTTTTCACACAGACGCGAGCCGAACATATGAGTGTGTTTTTTTGTGGGCACTGAAAACAAAGTAAGTCCGCTGTAGTCTTTCGCGCTCACTAACACAAGCTCATTTTTCTATCCTCTCCATTTGGCTGGCTCTCTCTAGAGAGTGGGAGATGGAGAGAAAGAGAACGATCCATGTCAGTGATGCTAATATAGCCTTCTTCATTGTTGGCTTAATCAGATGGGAAGACCTAAGAAAATGCCTTCGATGTCTAAGAAAGCTGCTTTCACATACATTTTCCAACTCGATCATTAGGCTGCCAAATAAACGATCAGTCATAAGTGCTTTTATAAGTTTTTGTTTTAAACCAAGAATTGACAAAAAGAACTCACAGAGAGAGAGAGAGAGCCGAGAAAGAAAATAAGTGTGAACAGCTGATAGCCTTGTGAGTACGGTTGCCACTAGGAAAAAATAAAATGCTCCAAAGAAATTCGAAATGGCTCCATCTAAGAAACAAAAGCTTCAAAATATATTTCAAAGAAGCTCCATCTCAATGAAAAAATATCCTGAACAACATTTTGTGAAAAAAGTAAAAAAGTAAGTATTAAAAATAATAAACATAACAAAACTAATTTTTATAATCAAAACGAAACAAGCTAAACATAACAAAGTTCCTTCAAATACTTTTGCTAATTCTTTTCTTATTAGAGATCAAAAGGTTCTTCAATAATAGAAGTAAATAATTTAAAGAATTAAAAAATTTCATTGAGGTCATTTGTTGACCAAACATGAAAATCGGTATCTGAACAAAGCTCTCTACATAGCATTTTGTTTGTCACGAACGGAAATTCAAGTTTATTTCTATGCTTTGTTTTAATTTAACTGCAGAAGCAGAGAAATGTGTCTTTGTCATTATATTTCTTACAAAAGTAACTAATTATTGAAATCCTTGGGCTTAGTTCGTCATCCTTTTTTAGTTGATCAGTTAGTTCTAGCTTGCTCCATTGCAAAGCAGCTGTTTCGTGATCTGAGTGATAAAGCAAGTCGAAATGGCTAAGAAATTGCACAGTTTCATTTTGCTTACTTAAAGTTAGTTTTTCTGGCGATATCATTAAAAGGGATTGAATGTCTTCTCGTGAAAAGTCGAATCTCTTGAATATTTCCAAAACTAACTCCAAATAAAACTCCCGCACTGATGTGTTCGGTATTAAGGTCATTTATAGTTTTTAAAACGTAACTTAAAAATAAAAATATATATTTTTTTTGTTTTGTTTAGCCGTTAAGTTGGCTATTTCATTTCGTTTAATGTTGTTAAGCTCTTAGCACTCAGTCAAAACGAATAACTGGAGTGCATCCCATTGATTTGATTATAAGATTATTTTTTTCAATGATAGCCATCTTAGCATGGCAACTTTGGGAATTCTTTTAATTCGAGAACTCTTATCCACTCTCTTCCAGGCAAAGTATGAGTAGATGTTTCGACAACGATTTTCGATATCAATTGGAAGTTTTTGAGCATGAATGAAAAGAATGGCAAGTGCATTTGATGTAAAATAGATTGGTATCCATACTCTATATGGCTTTGATGACATTTTGTCAATCGGTTGCAAAGCCGATTAAGTTTTGTAAAGGATCTTATTTTCTTTCGCGGTTTTGGAATCTGGATAGCAAACTCGTAACAAATTGGTCAAGTAGTCAAGGGGGAATACTTGACGTTACGGACTTCCTCAATAAGCTTTGGTTTTTTTGTACTAAAAATTTCCAGTTTCGCATGATTTTGTTTAATTTTACTGTTTTTTGTGTGATTCCTAAACAGGAAGGATATTTACTTATCTAATGGTTCAATTCTATACATTATGGTATTAGTTAAAAGCAAATTTCAGTTTAAAATTGTACGTTTGATCTTATGAACAAATTGTTTGCTATGCAAAAAAAAAACTCCAATTGGCAAAAAATGGCTCCAGTGCTCCAACGAGAAAGTAAAGATCCATTTTGGAGCGTTTGCTCCAAAAGTGGCAAACGTGCTTGTGAGTAAATGGAACTGCTTATGGCAGAATCATTTGATTCTCAAGTACGGATCCTTGCCTTAAATAAGCACTAGTATTGTTCCAAGCTTTTCGTAATTAATTGCAGGAAGAGTCGACTCTGAAACTCCAATCCAAAGGTTGCGACCACATCAATTTTATTTTTAACCTGAAATAAGTCGCTACATTTTGTTCTGTGCATTTTCACTGAAGGATGAATACTTCCTTTGAATGAATAATAAATATCTTTTAACCATTTTTTTCCCCAACTATGTTTTTTCATTGCGCTCTTCTCGCTGAGCTCTGAGCGGCCTCCGGAGACTCATCAAAAATATAGCTGCCCTGGTGGAGCACATTTTAATTTTTTGTTAACCAAGTTACGAATAAAAAAACAGCGCACATCTGGGACAAATTTACGTGTAATATGTGAATTCCGCTTCGAGCCTTGCAGCAGGAACCAAAACAAAATCGGACGCGAAATGCAAAACAGCAAACAGCGAGCAGAGATTACAACAGCCAAGCGCCCGAAGGAGCGAAATAAACTTTTGCTTTGACACACACACACCCACACACACACACACTCGGTCACACACAACCAAATACAAATACAAACGCAAAGGCAAAAGCCTCGTGCTTTTTGCTTTGACCGCCGTCGGGCACTCAAAATGCATATGATGGGGGGCGGCCCGGCGTCTGTCTCCTGCTCCTCCCATTCGCTTTTAACGACAAAAAAGAAGAAAAATATGGGTGCATACGCGCAACTAAACACAGAAGAGACCCTTCACACACGCCGTCGCATGGTATTTTCTTTTGAAGGCAAAATTTCCTTTCAGATATCCACTTCCCAACTAACGGAGGAATAGAAAAAGTGCAATTTCCCTTTGGGTTTGCAATTTTTCTCTCAAACTCTTAGATTTTGGCGGCTTTTTTAGAGCTTGAAAGTGAAACTTTAACTTTTTAATTTGAGCGTGAAACTAATTTGGACAATCTATGCTCAAGCGTTGGCTTCGCATGTGTCGGAAAACTTTAAGCAAATTATGATGGTCATTAAACAGCTTTAAGGAATGGACTCTGCTCGCTCACGTGTCAGTCGCTTACCAAGTGAAATGCAAAACTTTAATGGCACGCACACATACGCATTCGCACACGCACACGCACTGTTCGTGTCCATATAAAATGGCAGGCAAAAGTTTTTGGGAAGAAAAACTTGAAGTAATTTGCACAGTAATTGGGTATTAACCTGGCCTGGAGAACAAGCAAAATAAATGGACATAGTTTAAGGCACGTTCCCGGACTCTCGCACTCGAGTTCTCCCCTTCCCTGCTCGGCTCTGTCTGCTGCGGTCAGTTTGATGGATGCTGCTGGCCTCCCTGGGGTGGCGTTGAAAGCGGCGCCTGCTCTGGCAGCCGGTAGCACTCTCTCCTTCTCTCTCTCTCGCTCTTGTTATTCAAAACTCACTCATTCACTCAGTGCCGGGGTTATCCATTTTCCATTTGCCAGTTGGCGTTTCTTTTTTGTTGTTTTGAACCATTTTTGTTGCCCCGCCGCCTTTATTTGATATTAAATATTAACAAAATGGCCTCAATGTACAGTGCAAGGTGTGAGTGTTGTGTGTGCTGGTGCTTTATCCTTAAACACACGCACACACTCCCACCCACTCTCACACACATGCACTGTGGATGCATGTGTTTTGTGTATAAATTTATATAGATGTTGCCAGCTGCCTGCTGTTTGCTCAGCAAATTTTGTTCCCCTTTTGCAATGTTCTGTTGATGTTGTTTATTTGCTTAACTGACGCATTGCTGTTGGCCCTTGTCCTGGTAAAGAGTTGCAACACGCGATGTTTTGAATCGCTGGGCGGCCACTTTGCATGTTTATGGGAAATATATATCTAAGAAAAATGGTTCATGATAGATCTTTAGACGTAGATAGTCATGGTTCAACGGGGTTCAATAATCACCAAAGTGTGATGAAAATCCATGACCAGATCGTGCTTATTCACACGAATGTTTCCAGGCTCTAAGTCATTCAAAATGTTCGTTCGGTTATTCCTTCAAAATAGAAGATAAATAAGTCACGTTAACTGAAGCAGCTCAGGCTAAGATTTTCCCCACATTTGTGTCTAAGCTAACTCTAAGATTTCCGTTAAAAAAACAAGGAAGAAAGATGGTCAATCACGAAAATTTGTACATATTTGATCAACTTAAGTTAGAAGCCACACAAAGGCTTCGGTGCTACCCATCATAATTGTTTGTTTTTCTTATAACTCGACTATCGTTCATCCGATCTTCACTATTCCTTAGGCGGATCGATAAATAATACTGATTACCAAAAATGCGGACAAGGAACAAACCTTCTGCAAAACTGTGGGAGATACGACGTTTTTCCTAATTGCGAGGTCGTCAGGGGGCGTCGCAAACATTGAAACTAAACCTATATGTTCCTTACATGTCAAACCTTGTTCTCTTACCTTCTCCGAGATCTGTGCGTTCATACGAACAGACACACAGACAGACTGACATGGCTAAATCAACTCAGCTCGCCATGCTGATCAAGAATATATATGCTTTATGTGGTCGGCGATGCTTCCTTCTGTGCGCTACAAACATCTGAACAATTTTAATTGTAGTTAGTTGAGTGATTACCTAAGATCACCGAAAGATGGTGCCACTAAAGAGTGGCCTGTGGCAGCCCTGGCCACCTCTGGTCACACCATTCATCGAGCACCATCCCTGACGCGATAGCAGAACGACAACACGCGCTATACCTCGCGCTCAGTTTCTGGCTGGCGTACGCCACGCGCGCTGCGCGTCGCATCATCATGGAGAATGAGTATTAGAGAACCAATTTGCGCTGCCCCTCAATTTTGGTGATGCTAAACGATATTGCCCAAAAAGATACTTTACAGAGCCAGTAGGAAAACACAGTGGTTAGAGCGAGACGGACATATTCCCAAATGTATCCAGAGAGCGTAAGTGAGAGCAAACAGCTGACCAAATGTATCCAGAGAGCGTAAATGAGAGCGAACAGCTGACTGAGGTAGCGAAAATTTTATCTCTAATACTCATTGCTCCATGGTTTCTCTTCTCAGCAATTCAATTCAAACAAGCAAAGTGACCGACCCCCACTCGAAGCAACGGCCTCAGCGCGAGAGACTCAACTACGACACAAACATCACAGCGAGAAATATAAGCAAGCATTCCTCAACATTGGGACTTGTACAAATCCTGTAGATGCTCACCCCGGACATATATTCATCCCAGCTATACTTAAGACTCGAAGATCAATCGTTCCCACATGGTCTATGGAGGGGGAGTACTGTGGCAGCCCTGGCCACCTCTGATCACACCATTCATCGAGCACCATCCCTGACGCGATAGCAGAACGACAACACGCGCTATCCCTCGCGCTCAGTTTCTGGCTGGCGTCCGCCACGCGCGGCGTCGCGTTCATTTTAGCGAGTAGTATTATTATTCAATAAAGTTAGTTACTTATCAAACCTAGTAGCTAAAGGCCTGTGGCAGCTCTGGTCACACTATTCATCGTGATAACGCAGCAGCAGCACGACAACCCGTGCACCATCCCTAACACGCTGTTTCTGGCTAAACTCCCGCGCGGCTGGCGGCCCCATCGCTCTATACGATCGAACAATAATTGTTAGCACTTAAATAATTTTCAATAAAGTAGCTTAAGTCCAGTTGCTTATAAGACAGCTATTTGTTATATTCATCCGATGTGTAAAGACGCTACCATTGAAAACTAAAAAGTTTTTCTCACAAGAACTACTTTTTATACACTTGAAAATTGTATAATAATTTTGCCCAGGAGTTTGCAACGCATAGAACGAATCGTCTCCGACCACATAAAGTATTTATGTTCTTGATCAGCATGACGAGCTGAGTCGATTGAGCTTTGTCCGTCCGTCTGTCTGTCTATTTCTACGCGAACTAGTCCCTCAGTTTTGAAGCTATCGAGCTGAAATTTTGCACAGAGCCTTTTTACTGCACGCTGCTAATATGTCGGAACCGACCGGATCGGATGACTACTTCTTGTAGCTGCCATAGAAATGTTCGGTCGGAAAATGGGTTTTAGTGAGAAAAACTTCTTTGTTTTCAGTATTAGCGCTCTTAAACTCGGTCATTGTTAATATTAAATGTTTTTAAGCTGACCTGCGAAGTTTGGTCGAAATCGCTAACCGTTGAAGCGAACTTTTTCAAGTGTATTAAAACTTCGGCAGCTTTGCTTCCACGTTCTACCGATCTTGATCAAACTCAGCAGCATTATGTGGAAGCTTATAATATTAATAAATATTATGTTTGAAAGCTATAGCATTAAAAACAAAAAACATTTCATACTTAGACTTTTTTAGAACTATTTTTCCTATGGCAACTACAATAGTTGTCCGATTTTCATCAATTTTTTATTTATTTTTTTTTTTCTTCTAAATTTTCTGTCACCTTATGTAAATTTGGCCACTTAATTTAGATTGTGTAGATATTCTCATAACTTGTCTGTTTCTGCTAGAAAAAAGCCATCCCACTTTCTTTATTCTGCCATATAGTGACCTTACAAGCGCGTTGATATGGGTTCCGAATGTAAGGCGCTTGTCCAGATATATTCCCAAGTATATATGCCCAGGTAAGTGACGTAATAGCTGATTGTTGAAGAATACGCCTGGACTCTCATCATGACGAAGTGTATAAGTTACACTGACACATTTAGCTAGGTTAAGCCCAATGTTCCATCGTTTCGCCCATCTGCTGAATCGATACAAATGCTGTTGAACGACATCAGTGGCATCATAGATACATGATTCTCTCGCCATAATAGCTGTATCGTCAGCAAATGTTGCAATGAGTAAGTCTTGGGGGTCTTCAATGGGTATTGTTCTTCCGGTAGGCATATCACAAGTGTAGAGAGAGTAGAGGCTTGGTCCAAGGACACTTTCTTGAGGCACACCAGCGCTTATTATCCTCACGCAGGAAACAGCCCCTTCCAATACTACCGAGAAGGTTCTGTCCGATAGAAATTTTCTCACAACGGTGTATAGTGGAGGCGGTAAGATGTTTTTACCCTACACACATAATAGTCCAGTATGCCACACTCTATCAAAAGCCTGCCTTATGTCCAGGTAGACCGCAACTACTTACTCCTTAGCCTGGAGTCCGTCGAGAATGAAATTTGTGACCCTATTTAGCTGCTCAGGGGTTCCGTGTGACTTTCTAAACCCGAACTGAAAAGGAGGTATTCTGCCACTCACCCCATCGACTGCCATGATTCGTGTTAGTAGACACCTCTCGGTGTCGGCGGGCTTTTCCCAGCTTTATGGATCATTACGATCTGAGCCTTTATCCACGCCTTCGGAAAAATCACTGGCGCTTTGAAAATTAGGACCAGAAAGAGGACAGCTTTTACTGGGAGGTCGATTTTCATCAAACTCGGTGAAATTATGAAAAGGCATAGAAAACTAATACATTGAAAATAAAAAAGTTTTTCTAACTAAAACTAGTTTTTCGACCGATCGTTCCTATGCCAGCTATATGCTATTGTCTAGACTTCGTGCAAAGTTTGTCACGATGGCTTTAAAACTGACGGAGGAGATAGCATAGAAACAGACGGACGGACATGGCTATATCAACTCAGCTTGTCATGCTGACCTCGGTTATCTTCGAGAGGCTGAGTAGGAGGGGTTGACCACTTATCCTTAGTCTTAGAGAAGGTGTAGTACCAATTCATCCTCCTTCTCGCTACAAATACAGAAGTCATGGTGGGTGACCGTCAGGTCCCTGTCATACTTGAAATGTGTTTTCTTGTGAGCGAAGTAATTTTCGCTTCAGCTTAGGAGGGAAGTTTTGTCTACCGATTCGTAGCAAGAAATAGGGTTTCGGTCTTTATTTAAAGCTTGTCCTTACACTCAGGAAAAAATGGCATTCTAAAAGGTAGCACAAATTTCTTACTTTTATTCCCATTCCGTTCTCAACTTTCACGTTCTTAAAACAAGACCACGCTCTCAAAAATATACCATACGTTTTAAATCGACGAACTAATTGAGAAAGCTCGTTCTTAAATTGTGTCTTCATATATGAGCGACGCGTTCGTCATGCTGATAATTGCTTAAAATAATATATTGAAAGTTAAGCATCAAGAATGTTATATTATTACCAAAACGAGAAGGCCAAGCTAACTTCGTCTGTGCCGAAGTTTTTATACCCTTGCAAATGTCACAGTTTAAGACTAACTAAAACCCATTTTCCGACAGATAAACATCTTATTTCGACCAAATTTCGCGAATCCTTTTGAAAACATATCAAATTAACAGTCGCGGAGTTTAAGAAAGATAAAATTTAAAACAGAAAAGTTTTTTCTCACTAAGACTCATTTTCCGACCTATCGGTCCTATGGGCAACCATAAGGTATAGTCACCCGATGTCGATCAACTTGTTCAAATTAGTTTGAAAGCGTTTAATATTAAGAATCACCGACTTTAAGAACGATTTACTTGAAAACAAAAAAGTTTTTTTCACTAAGATCCATTTTCCGACCGATCGGTCCTATGGCAGCTATATGTTCTAGTCATCCGATTTTGACTAAAATTTGCAAATCTGTTTGGAAGCATATAATATTAATTATGGCAGAGTTTTATGACGCTAGCATTGAAAACAAAAAAGTTTTTTTCACTAAGACCCATTTTCCGACCGATCGGTGCTATGGCAGCTATATGTTATAGTCTTCCGATTTTGACCAAAATTTGCAAATCTGTTTAAAAGCATATAATATTAATTATGGCCGAGTTTTATGACGCTAGCATTGAAAACAAAAATTTTTTCTCACTAAGACCCATTTTTTGACCGATGGTTCCTATGGCAGCTATAAGATATAGTCATCCGATTATGACCAAAATTTGCAAATCTGTTTAAAAGCGTATAATATTAATTATGGCAGAGTTTTATGACGCTAGCATTGAAAACAAAAAAGTTTTTTTCACTAAGACCCATTTTCCGACCGATCGGTCCTATGGCAGCTATATGTTCTAGTCATCCGATTTTGACCAAAATTTGCAAACCTGTTTGGAAGCATATAATATTAATTATGGCCGAGTTTTATGACGCTAGCATTGAAAACAAAAAAGTTTTTTTCACTAAGACCCATTTTCCGACCGATCGGTGCTATGGCAGCTATATGTTATAGTCTTCCGATTTTGACCAAAATTTGCAAATCTGTTTAAAAGCATATAATATTAATTATGGCCGAGTTTTATGACGCTAGCATTGAAAACAAAAATTTTTTCTCACTAAGACCCATTTTTTGACCGATGGCTCCTATGGCAGCTATAAGATATAGTCATCCGATTATGACCAAAATTTGCAAATCTGTTTGAATACATATAATATCAATAATGGCCGAGTTTTATGACGCTAGCATTGAAAACAAAAAAGTTTTTTCACTAAGACCCATTTTCCGACCGATCGGTCCTATGGCAGCTATATGTTATAGTCTTCCGATTTTGACCAAAATTTGCAAATCTATTTAAAAGCATATAATATTAATTATGCCCGAGTTTTATGACGCTAGCATTGAGAACAAAAATTTTTTCTCACTAAGACCCATTTTTTGACCGATGGTTCCTATGGCAGCTATAAGATATAGTCATCCGATTATGACCAAAATTTGCAAATCTGTTTGAATACATATAATATCAATAATGGCCGAGTTTTATGACGCTATCATTGAAAACAAAAAAGTTTTTTCACTAAGACCCATTTTCCGACCGATCGGTCCTATGGCAGCTATATGTTATAGTCTTCCGATTTTGACCAAAATTTGCAAATCTATTTAAAAGCATATAATATTAATTATGGCCGAGTTTTATGACACTAGCATTGAAAACAAAAAAGATTTTCTCACTAAGACCCATTTTTTGACCGATGGTTCCCATGGCAGCTATAAGATATAGTCATCCGATCCGGTCGGTTCCGACATATTAGCAGCGTGCAGTAAAAAGAAGACTCTGTGCAAAATTTCAGCTCGATAGCTATAAAACTGAGAGACTAGTTTGCGTAGAAACAGACGGACAGACAGACGGACAGACAGACAGACGGACAGACAGACGGACAGACAGACGGACAGACAGACGGACGGACAAAGCTCAATGGATTCAGCTCGTCGCCCTGATCAAGAATATATATAGTTTATGGGGTCGGAAATGAATATTTCCATGCGTTGCAAACTTCTGGACAAAATTATAATACCCTTTGCAAGGGTATAAAAAAGTAGTTAAGGATATTATTTAAGTACCTAAATTAAAATATTAAAACCTAAAAAAAAAAATCTGCCCCTCTCAACATTGAGAGGTCACCTCTCATCCTCTACACCACGCCGCTCGTTGTTGGTACGGTGTCCAAGGGACTTATAAGGGCTAAGTGCTTTTGCCCGCTGTGCTTCAAGTACGATTTAAGCACAACCATTCGCGTGTGAGTAATAGCCGTGTGGGCTAAAGCGCTATCGCCGTCCGTGTGTATTCAGTCATGCAAGGTCCCGAGTTCGAATCCCAGTGTAAGGTAAGGTAAAAAAAAAAGAATTTTAAGTGGGTAACAAAATGTGATTGAGCAGCAGAGTTTAACTCCCCCCCTCCCCCCTTCCCTCATTTCCTCCCCCTCTCCTCTCCACCACCACCACACTCCTTAATGTGGTTAATATTTGTTTTTTGTCTTCTGTATTTACCAGAACGGTCTTTATCGGTTCCAAAAACAGGAACGGGGAGTTCTTAAAATTAGAAAACCGTTCTCCAAAACTTCGTTCTTAAGATAAGCCCGGTGTTCTCGCTATAAGAAAAAACGGACTTACCCTACTTTTGAGAACGAAAATATACGTTTTCGGTACATTTAGAACGGATTTTTTTCTGAGTGTACGTCCATTATAAAGTTAGCTGTTTCAGAAAACAATCTTCCTGAGCACGATCCTATTGTTAATGCTGACTTTACACTTATCACAGTGGTGCAGATAGCTTTTTGTAATGGGGGGTTGAAGTCTACATTTTAGAGAATTTTTTTTTTACTGTAAAATTTTATTAATGTTATCTTATTTAGATAATTATTTCTTCTACAAAATGAAGTGAAGCTTTTTAAATTTTTCTCTGTTTATCTACAATTTCGTCACTTGTAATTCCGATTTATATCTACGCCACTGACTTATCACTTATCGGATGTCCAAATTCTCTAAAGAGAAACTCCGATCAAAGAGAACCAGTCCACATAGAAGGATTATTTTTATTTCTATTTTGAGATATTTGCTTTCACTTTTAATTGCTACACTATCGTCAGAAAAACTATTTAGAGATATCTGTTTGACAAGTGTATTGAGAATCACTGAAGATAAGGCTCGAGTGGATTGGTGCTATTAAATTATAAATATACAACCACAGTGCACCAAATTCCAATGGAAGCCTATAAAAGTAGTTCGCCATGGAAGCACTTTAAACATATCGAATGCGTGTTTTCCAGGAAAAAGTATAGTGCCGTTCTAGTGTCGCTTGAGATTCTTTGGAAAGTCAATTTTGAATGCTACAGCACCTGAGTTTCTATAGTGTCTACAAGGAAAGTTATCAGCGCAAGACAGATCATTCTTCACCGTGACAATGCCAGCACTTATTAAAATTGCACCGATTAGCCGGCCGACTTAAGCCCTTGACTTTTAATCACTGCGAAAATAAATTGAAATATTTAAATAGTTTGTTTCGAAGGTAATAGGTATGAAGTGAGAAAAGAAAAGATAACGCAATGCGTAGATACGTTTTTAGTTATCGTTGCGATGATTTCAGATCGAGTCTCTCTGACTCGATACATCGAGTCAATATTTTCGATATTGATATTCTTTAAAAAGGGTAACTTTTATCGACTGTTATGCCGTGGTAGTTTCCACGACCGAAAATTTAAAGAGGTTGGGAGCTGCACGTCTGCTTCAGTTTCAGTTTTTCAAGAGAGATATGTATGTATTGTTTGCATACACATAATAGAGATGGCACTTTTTTAGTATGACTTAATTTCCGCTTACAGTCCCAATGAGCTAATCTGCCCAATTGGAATGCGGGATTGAAACGGTTGTAACTTAAATAGTAATTAATAATTATATAAATGTACATTATATATAAACAAACTTAAATTTTTAGAAATAGCATAATAAATGCAAAAATTAGATGATTCCACCAATCATCGACTGTGTTAAATGTTAAAATAAGATTGGTCGCACTTAAAGCTACCGAGGCGCACAGCTGAAAACGCAAAACAAAGTTTTTATTTTTTAATTCCAAAATTTATAACCTTTTTAAGTACTAGCTATTATCCCTGCTTAAGCTTACTTCGTGCTAATATTAACTTTAGCCGTAAATATTATTTCCAGCAGGACATCTCTACATATCTCTGTCTCTTATCACCTCTCTCTGTCTTGCTCGCTCGCTTGAATCCAGCTAACCAAACATTTTCTTTTTTATAAAGTTGTTCGCACGATTTGTGCTTGGCTTTTGTTTTATGTATAAATACATGTATGTGTGTGTGTGTGTGTGTGCGTGTTCATGTATGGCTACCCCCAAAGTCTCATGCCACCTAGTGGCTTTATTAAGCAGCTGTTGGCAGCTGCCCTGCGCTGATAATCACATTTCGCGAGTGCTTTTCCGCTCGCTCTCTTCTTCTCTCTTGCATGGAAATTAAGTTAATGTTTGCTTATGAATAAGCAAATAACCGCCTACACTCTGGGTAGAAGGCAGAGGAGGAGTGTGGACGAGCACTCTCAGTGATGGACTCGCTGACGTTTACATTTTGAAATGGCCAACACGTGTTCCGCCTGCTCTTCCTTTTACTGCTGCTGCCTCATTTCAATTTGCGTGCATTTCATTGCAGACGGCACAGGAAACTTTTTCCATTTGTGCCTCACCCATGTCCATGTCCATGTCCTTGGCGCTTGTTGTTGATTCTTTTGCTCACGTTCCATATGATTGTGTGTAAATTCGTGCTGTTGTTTTTTCTCATATGTGTGTGTGTGGCTATAATTAGCATTCGTTGTGCATTAATATTAATTAGTTAGTTATGCGCCGTCTGCTTGGGTCCAGTTCCCGCCCCTGCCGTCACACATCTCTGGCTTTTCATTAAGCTTATTAGACAGGTTTTAGCTGCAATTTATTTAAGCCTGTCTATAAATTTTCGCATGCCAACCGCAATCTTCAAAAGCCTTAAGCTGCAAATTGCAGGTCATTAAGCTGCAGTTCTGCTACCAAAATCCAAAGACAGCAAAATTGAAAGCAAACTGCAAACTTTCGACATGGCCAAAAACACCGAAAGCCGCTTAGGCTTGTCTGCAGGCTTCCGGTTCTTGAATGCTTCTTGAGTTGCTGTTTTTGTTGATGCTGTTGCTGTAATGCAAATGGCCAATACAAATAAGTAAACAGAATGCAACAATGTTGTACATTTAATGCTTTCCACAAACTAAAATCATTTGTTGCGACAATTTCTGACCCACAAAATAAATAAATAACTTGAAAAAGTATAAATAATAATGGGCCTGTTATTTGAATGGAATGCATGTGCTTTTGGAGGTGGTGTGGTGGGTTCTGGGTTGGGGTTTGTTTGCATCTCGGTTTTAATTTATGCCATTGTTGGTATATATTGAATCAGGCCAATC
This sequence comes from Lordiphosa magnipectinata, assembly GCA_037044535.1. Taxonomy (NCBI): domain Eukaryota; kingdom Metazoa; phylum Arthropoda; class Insecta; order Diptera; family Drosophilidae; genus Lordiphosa; species Lordiphosa magnipectinata. The sequence goes on along the minus strand of JBAMBO010000083.1, from coordinate 36,282 downwards.
AAGTGCAATTTATATAGACAATTGTCCAATGAAACTGGTTTCACAGTTACTCGCACATTTACAGATGGACAACCAACCCGTTTATTATTCACTGAAATGTTGATTGCAGATGATCCGTGGGTTGCCCAACAAAAATGGAAATGTTTCTTCTTCAAAAAATGTATACCACGGATGGGAATGAAGTCTTGCTAGGTGTCTGCAGAGTCCAATAAGATGTGTAATGCAGTCTCAACCTTAATCAATGCCTTCTGGGAATTAGGCAGTAATCGGTGTGTGATATGCAATTCTCGAAGAAGAAACTCATTAAATTCTTCTCATTTAAAATCCCGCACTTTTATTAGACTCTTAGTTTAAGAAGATACGATTGATTTAGTTCAGGTGGTTCTTTTAAAGCTAAACTCTATCATGATTCTGTGGGCATATTTCAAAAGTTCTACATTTATTATCGAAATGCTATTTGGCCATCTTAGAATATATGTTTTTCTGTGTCCTAGCTATCTGCTGCACTCTGCTTATCTATAGTATACCCGGGATGTAAAACGGTTCTGAACCGATTTATTCGAGCTCTAACACTGAACCGCGAACCACGCCAGCGTCTGTTCAAATATGCTGAACCAAACCAAAATCCGCCATTTTTATGCGTTTGAACTTCAAACTTTGAAGACTTATAAGATGGTATTTTGAAAATCAACTGTACAAAAAGCATTTCATCGTTTTAGCCGTTCTCTTGTTTTGAGGTTCGGTTGCGTCGCTCGATTCCCAACAACGAAGGTCACAAAGGAGGGTGTCCTAAAAATCTGTAGAGATGTTGGCCACGGTTGGTTTACAAAACGCTCGAAAATCCGTCCGCGTCCCAAAACTTCAAGAGATTTTATTTTCTTATTTGAAAATCTAGTTAGAAGGTTGGTGTCCAAGATAATTACATCACGCAAAACAAATTTCCCATTTTCTAATTACAAAACCCAACAGTGTCTTCGGTGCAGGCCTATTTCGATCAGATTATGTTCATATGGGTTGCACTGAACCAAACTGCATCATTGGTTTGGTTCTATCAGCTCTTGTTTCCAAGATATGGCAGAAAACGAAAATGTTGAATTTTTGGCCTTCTAGAATTTATGGGGGCCATTCTTGTCATAAATATCTGGACTTATGAGCTATTTGCGACAGAGCACATTTCAGCGCATCCTTAAAAAATAAAACGTGCTATATGTGTGTAGCAGAAAGTGTCTAAATTGAACTCGGAAGTCAGGCAATTCTAGTATTATGGCAATGTCTTCAAAATGAAGCATCCCCTCTTAGCTATTGTGGTTGTCGAATTTCTATTGGAACAACGTATATGCCATATGTAGACTAACAAATGCTCTAGGTATAAGAATTTGATTGCATTTATATCAGCTTGTTTGGCAGAGCTGTAGTCTGTTTAAAACAAATATACGTATTTCAATTTATGGAAAGAAAACTAGATTGTTACTTTAAATCTTTATAGGAACTGAAAAGAGGCTATTTGATTCAGCATAAATTGTTATATGTTTACAAGTAGATGATAAATGCTATGTTGAATCAAGTAGCCTTTTCACAGTTCCCATATTTTTCAGTGGGAATCTAGTTTTCCTCCCATAAAGTGATACATGTAATTTCTTTTTAAACAGGCTGTAGTTTTGCCAAATAAACTGATTTAAGTGTCATACAAATCACATAATTAGATCAAACGTTTGGCTGTTTGCTCAAATAGCTAAAATATTTATCCCATAACCGCGCCAGCTTAAACGGGAAGATTTATTCATAGAACTTTTTAGCGGGCTCTAGGTCTATTAGTTATGATTTTCATCATAACATTTTCTTAAATAAGACACGCACGACACCACAAAGGAGGCTGGTTGATCGTATAGCTATTTCACAAACTACCACAGTTTGATCATCAGCGACCTTTTGCCAAACTTCAATGAGTTTGCAGACGCTACCTCATGCCAGAAGATCGATTGCTAAGATCGCATGGGAATCCCAAGTCAGACTTGTAGAAAAAATTCCGCCAACTGTAGCTGAACGCTAAGTCATAGAAGCTTTGTATGTGTGTGCGTGACCCGCATCGGCCCTTCTGCATTTGGGCAATTCGAACAATTTGCGGGGCTCTCCCCCCCCTATTTCCCCCACTAACAACAGAAGGGTTTCTCTCTCTCTCTCTCTCTCTCACTAAGACTGAGAAACAGAGTATGTTATAGTCGGACTTGAACGACTTTCTTTCTTGTTTCCTTTAAAGATTTTCGATTGAATTGTGCGAGTTTCCTGTTGCTGGTACGCCATATAGACTGTGAATATTTTTTAGTTGGTAGTGATTCTCCACGATATTTAAGCTCAATGAAGTGATGTGTTTTCTAATGTACTTTTAAGAGTTATAAATAACAAGGCCAAGCTAACTTCGTCTGTGCCAAAGTTTTTATACCCTTGCAAAAGCTGTTTTTGAAATGACAGAGTTTAAGAACGCTTATATAAAAATCAAAAACTTTTGTAACTAAAATCCATTTTCCGTCAGATGAACATCTGATTTCGACCGAATTTCGCGAATCTTTTTGAAAATATATCAATTAACAAGTTTAAGAACGATAAAATTTAAAACAAAAATGTTTTTCTCACTAAGACCCATTTTTTGACCGATGGTTCCGATGGCAGCAATAAGATATAGTCATCCGATCCGGTCGGTTCCGACATATAAGCACCGTGCAGTAAAAAGAAGACTCTGTGCAAAATTTCAGCTCGATAGCTATAAAACTGAGAGACTAGTTTGCGTAGAAACAGACGAACAGACAGACGGACACACAGACAGACGGACAGATAGACGGACAGACGGACAGACAGACAGACGGACGGACAAAGCTCAATCGACTCAGCTCGTCGCCCTGATCAAGAATATATATAGTTTATGGGGTCGAAAATGAATATTTCTATGCGTTGCAAACTTCTGGGCAAAATTATAATACCCTTTGCAAGGGTATAAAAATTTGGGTAGTACTCTTCTCGGTTAATGGGACTTATGAGCTGTGGCTGCATATTTGACTTCATATAATTATGTATAGTATAGTACTTGTATATTAATATTTATTACAGGTCTGTTCTCAATTCCACTTCGGTTTTCGTATAAACGTTTGAATTGGTCATTTTAATTTTTCAAATTTATCTGGAAGGTGGCAAGGAAATCTGTGGTTACTAGAATAAGGCTTCCTTTTTCTACGAATTGAATTCACTTGGCATTGAGCTGTCGGTTTCAACTGCTTAAGCAGTTCCGTTTTTGCTAAAACCGGATCTAGTAATCGTTGATTTAGGTGTGACCTTCCATATAACCTTATTAACATTGAGTTCAACTTACAATCGTTTATACGAAAACCGAAGTGGAATGGAGAACAGGCCTGATAGATATTTAAATGGTTTCACGACTTCAATTTCATAACAAAAAGTCAAGAATTCTCTAATGGCCAAATATTTTGAGTGAATCACTGAACAGAATCGAAACCACGTTTTGGTTTGCTCTTAAAACCATGCTATAAACAGAATCAGTGCACTGCAGTGGTTTAAAATACCCATGAACCACTGTACCGAACCAGTATATATTCCAGATCTGTTTGTATCCTTGTTATCACAGCGCGTAGACTGCTATAGCAAATAACTGTAATTAGAGCTCAAGCCAAGACAAAAAATTTTCAAAAACACATGTATATCAATTGACCAAAGCTATTTTTCACCCATTTGGAAGGACTCTTTTATCATCCCGCTGCACAAAAAGGGCAATAAGTCGGACATCAAGAACTATCGTAACTTTTTGAAAAATTGATCACTGAACAACTGCAGCATCAATGCCGTTCACTCATCTCGCCTTGTCAACACGGTTTTATTTAAAGCCGATCTACAACGACAAATGTTCTGGAGTTCACTAATTCAATTAGTCGCGGCTTTCTTAATCAATAACAGACTGATGTCATCTTTACTGGCTTTAGTAAAGCTTTTGATTCGGTCAATCATAGGCTTCTTACTCATAAGTTATCTAGCTTGGGTTTTCCCCCAAATTGATTTATATGGATATCTTCCTATCATTCAAACAGGAAACAACGAGTCGATATTTAATGATTTAACTTCCGAGATATTATGTGTTACTTCTGGTGTACCCAAAGGTCACCTAGTACCTTCAATTTTTGTTTTGTTTATCAATGATCTTCCTCAGATTGTTAACATTAAGCTGTCTATGACGCTATCTTCTCTTTCAACTTGACCTTAATTATCTTCATCCTTGGTGCAACGTTAATATGCTCTTTCTTAATCATGATAAAAACTCTTTTACCGCACTAAACCTGCTCTGAATACATACTTTATTCATCAAAGAGCTCTGGATCGTAATACGTCAGTTCATGGATCTGGTGGCATTATTTGATCACAAGCTTTGCTTTAGTGATCACATCTGTGTCATACCCAACAAAGGTAAGAGTTTGCTGGGTTTCATTAAGCGTTGGTCTAAGAAATTTGACGATGCTTTTTTATGTGTCTCTCGTTCGACCATCGCTTGAGTACTGCTCAAGCATTTGGTCACCTCAATTTAGTCTCTATCAAGATACACTTGAGTCGGTTCCAAAGCAGTTTCTTCTCTTCAGACTTAGGGGCTTAAACTAGGATGCTGGTCGCCGTCTGCCTTCCTATATAGATAGGCTACGACTTCTGAACTTACCTACTCTACAAGACCGTAGTTCTAGTCAAGGTGTGATTTTTCAGCATAAGCTGGTTGTTGGTGATGTGGAGTCGTCTCTCCTCTTAAGTGTTCTTCATTGGAACAGTCTCTGCAGAGCAATTCGTCCTTCTCGTCCGTTCTCTATGCAAGTGTGTAGATCAAATTATGCCCGTCATTATCCTTTCCGAGTCCTGTGCTTTAACTATAACCGCCTTACCACATATTGTCGTTTCATTGCTCCCACTACATCAATTCTCGTTATCTTTTAGCTTTTTTGTCAGCACCGAATTTGTAAATCTACAGCGCCGGCCAATCGATGTGAGCAGGGGCATATCGTAAAAATGTTCTTCTTATTGGTCGGTGCAATAGATATGTAGCTTTATATTTTTTCACACAAACGTTGTAGCTATCACAAACTAGCAGACAAATGCTTGTCTTCAATAAACAAATATCACATATCTTGATGTGATAGTCATAAGCTTTCATCGGAAAAATATTATAGGTCAATTTATGTTCTATCAAATTTTGTCATAATTTGGGATTAGGGCTACTCTTGCTTTGATTGCAATTAGCTGAAAGTAAATCAGATTTGATTAAATTACAATTTTCTACTTCAGCCGTCAATTTATCAGGCGATTCACGTATTGATAACAATTAGGAAAAAAATAAACTCATATTTATTATTATATATAATTATTCATTTTAATGAAATATTGGTAAATTTTTATTTACGCGCCTAACGATATTATTTATAAGTTCACGGAGGGAAAAATCCAAGAACATTGGACTCAAAGCGGGAACAAACGTTACCAAGAACAGTGCATGAAGGGTTTTTCTGATTATTTGAACAGGTTTTTTTCCTCTGTGAATGAATGCAAAGATAAGAGATGATAAGAGTAAGGTTCTGCAGCGGGAGATTGAGATTGCGTCAAACTAAATATTTGTCTCATCTGGGTATAGGCCTTTACTTTCAGTTTTTGCCCCGTTTCTTACTCCCACGCAGTTTGAAATCTTATCATATCTCGCACACAGAACTATCAATGTGTCATATCAATCATATATCCACCATAGGACAGATTGGTCAGGTACTATAAGAGATAAAGCCAAAGCAAATTTTCAATCACAGATTTTCAGCTTAATAAAATCAGACAACAAACTTCGAAGTTATGCTCGAAACAATTTTGTTTGATTTTCAGCAACCATAGCGTCGGCTGCGACCTCCTAAGACGTTTGTATATGTTTATATATTCGAAGAAAGAAATGGTATTTTTGTAGTCGGCGCCCAACAGCGCTCTTACTTGTTTGCCTTGATGATTTGGTTGAATGTGCTCAGCATATTGACAAACCCTTAATATGAATATCAACATGAATGACAAGCGTGGAAAGTGTAAGATATCTCAACTTTAAATGGCAACTGCTTTCGCAATACTTCGAGCCACAACTCACGCTGAAAACTATTCAAACTCTCTTCCCTTAATCCAGCCGCAATTTCATACTATTTTTATTAAATCTCAAAATTTTCAGTATTAAAATGTGTTGTTTAATTGCTTTGTGTTCACATGTCAATTTGCATTATTATTCAAATGAAGCGAATAACCCTGATCATAAGGAAGCCCAACCCATTCCACCAGGTCCAGATCTTGACTGATTTTTAATGCATACTGACATGAAGCTGCAAACAAATATGCAAATGTTGGCAAACATCTGCAATGGCTTTGTATGTTTTTCGAGCTGTCTAACCGCCTGCTCCTGCTCGCCCGATGAAAATTCAATGGCAATGGCAATGGCATATTGTAGTGACAGGCTAATGGCGATTGGCCGCTGGCACCTGCAAAAGCACAAGGTGGATATGGCAACAATATCTAATCAAGTCACATGTTTCATCCTCAGCGGCCCCCAGCTCACATCCTTTGCAGGACAACTCGTTTTGTTTGCATTGACATTTGGCCGTCGCAGAGTCCATTGGCACGTTGCCTTTGCATTTGAATTAACAGTTATTTTTGGCACCATTCTCCTTCAGCTCCAACTCCAGCTTCGCCCTCCTCCAACTTTGGGCAAACAACACATTACATTTCGGAATGCCAGAACAAAAAGCGGGCGAAATGGACTTTTGGCCAAGCTAATCTCGTCTATTCAAATGGGACAACCAGCTAAGTGGCTCTGGTCCTGGCTGCGATAACCTGGGCATTGTTGGCACGTACCATGCTGGCTGCAGACAGCAAAAGGTGGACACTAAAACTAAAAATGTTTCCTTATTTGATTATTTAATAAATCCTAAAAAACTTAAGCAACCTACCACAAACTCAAAATCAAAGCAACACAAAATGCCTGTCAGCTTTGAGGTTTCTGCTCCAATCCAAACCACACACTTCACAGCCAGCTTCATCTGCTAAATTTTATTTAAATGTTTAACAAGCTTAAAGCATTTCATTTGATTCAAAATGAAAAATCAACAAGGAGCCAAAATTTGGCAAATAACAAATTCTATCAAAGCAAAGATAAATATAACATAAACAAAATACACAAGTAGTCGTAGATAGGAATTCATTTTCAACAATTTTTTAATTAACAAACCAATTAGTTTTCGGTTATTTCGATGGCAAAGTTATAAAAGCAAACCCAGCATTGACCCCAAATCAAGTTTTAGAAAACAAAGAGTAAAAAAAAGGAAAACACGAAAAACATGTAAAAAGCAAACACAGCTAGAGATAAAGACCCCCAAGATACTCAAAGGGGTCAGAGGCGAAAAGGTGTGGACCAAATTTTAGACTAGAGATGAACCAAAGTTTGGCAGAAGCAGTTGAATATGTAAACGAAACGAATCGATTCTTTAAGCATTATTTTTTAATGAATAGAATTCAATTTTTGTTTAGACCCAAAAACAAAAGCCAAACTACTTGCAATATTGTTAAATATTTCTGAAATGAAATACCTGTGCCAGTAGTTTAGTCTTAAAGGATCCTTAATATTCTGAATTATGATTCATTGAAAGATAGCCTTCCTGGTATAAGTAATTTAACAATTAATGGGCCTTTATTGCCTTTGACTTTAAAATTGAGTAGAATACTTATTAACATTCTCGGATTTGTCCCAGAAATTTTTAGAGATATTCGTATAACCGATTGCATTTCGTTTTAAAACCTGTTGCCTTTATATGTGAAGTGAAAAAAACATAGTCGGTTACTTGATCAGAAGGCGATAGTTAACCGATTTGAAGCCGACTGTTCAATGTCAAGTAGATTCAGTTCGAACGATATTCCTTCCATAGGATCTTATAACGGAATCTTTTCTAGTCACTTCACAAATAAATTCATTCAAGTTAATTTCGAAACGCGACATTTTATTTCCAGGACACAGCTATTTGTAAAAATTTGATGACTGTTAATCGCTCGTTGGGCGGTCTTAGATCCTTGTGACTGTCTTTGTGACTAAAATGACGATTTTCCTTAACCCAAACAGTCTTTACATCAGCAGTGCTTCCTCCAAAATTGTATTGTTGGCACAACAACTTGAGATCGTTATTTTAAATAAAGGTATATTGACAGCACTTTAAAAACCTTCCTTTTACCGATTTTTAAAGGTAAATAGAACTTCCACTTGTTTGTTGCACTTCCACTTCCTCCAAAATTGTATTGTTGGCACAACAACTTGAGATCGTTATTTTAAATAAAGGTAAATTGACAGCACTTTAAAAACCTTCCTTTTACCGATTTTTAAAGGTAAATAGAACTTCCACTTCAATGTTGTGTACAAGTTAATGGAAGATGCAGCTTAAATTAAAGAGGACTTTTACAAAATATCCCTTCATGGTGGCGCCACATTTTAATGGGTTACTGCATTGACAAGAGATTGAGAGAAGCTCGGCTTGACCCTTTGGGGCCGTATAGCCAAGTATTTTAATTATTTTATTGTAGGATTCTCGAGAACACCCACTGAGAGCCGATACCTCATCTTCTAGATATTTGTCAGATAAACTACGATTCACTTTGTTATTTGTAAGTTTATGTGATAGACAGAGCTATATAGAAAATATGAGATCAGCCCTTAATGTTCTGATCGTTATCATTTCTTACATATATGTATGTCTCATAAGAGATGAATGTCCATTCGCGTGAATGTTCAAATGTTCAAGTCAGTTTCGTAGAGGGGAGGGGTGAAGTCAAAATTTTAGAAAAATGTTTTATTTGTATTTAAAATTTTGATTATTATTATCTTATTTAATTAATTACACTAGTTTACAGCCATAAAGACCCATTTGTAATGAAAATATTTTTAAGTGTAGTTTGGATTGGTGATCTCAAAAATCGGAATTTCAAAAATTTTGTCATGGCAACGTTTTTTAAATATGCATTTTTTCGGTAGGTGCACTTACATTTTATGCCATATCTCAATTCATAATCGGCGGATGCTGTTAAGCAAGATATGAATCGAGAGATAATTGAATCGTCAATAATCGCACAAAACACTATTTTCAAATCGGTTAAATCGCCTAGGAAAAACATTTAAAAATTCAATAAAACTATTTTTATTTTTTCTACATAAGAACCGCATTTCGAAGAATATAAGATATCGATGAACAAAATCTATAAATAAATACAGGAGCTGTGAGCAATTGAATGCTGAAAAAAGTGGTGTTTTTGAGATTTTTAAAAAATAAATTTTCATTTGCTTCGAATTTTGTTCTGTTCTGGAATTTTTTTTCTGATCAGGCTATTCGCCCACTTCTAATATTGACCAAAAAACGAAGAAAAATTAAAATAAAAAATTTCTTTCTTTCTTTTTCAAATTTAAAAAACGTTGCCATGACAAAATTTTTGAAATCACCAATCCAAACTACACTTAAAAATAGTTTTAGTAGAATGGGTCATTGAATTTTTTTTTTTTTAATTATTGTTATTTCTTTCACAAAACTAAGTCGATTTTTTGGATCTTTCTTCTCTGTTCATCTACGATTTCGTCCCCTTTAATTCAGATTTTTAAACTTTAGGGGGGGGATTGATCACCACAACAGAGGGAGCAGTATATTCCCTGGGTTTATTACAAACTGGCTACGCGTGTGGTTTGTTGATTGTTAAGGTAAACGCCAAATATTTATTTTCTTTGTTATAAAGTGGTTCAAATGCAATAATATTCTCTGGCTATACCAAGGGAGCAGTTATTTGACATGTGAAAGGTAATCTTTGATTTATAATCTATGTTTACGTTTGTGTGACCGTAATCAACATTCGTTGGTGGAACAAGAACACATTCACATTTTGAGAGTGTGGTAGTATTGTGGCCAGTGTTTTCTCTGATTTCTACGTCGCCGAGTGACAATAATCCATTGGAAAATTGCAATTGTCTACGAAAGTAAAGCGCTAAAAAACATACAGCCATGTTCTCAGTTCCACTTTCACAAAAGTTTTGTGACTTAGAGTCCAAATTTAGTAATAAAACCGGTTTTAAATTACAAAATTTTTGTGGAAGTGAAATTGAGAACATGGCTAATAATAATTCAAATTCTCATACCAGCATTCTGCAGAGCCTGCTGTCCGACAGCATAAGACACTTGCTCGAAATAAACGCTATTGACGAGGTACTAAGAATTTCAATTATTTTTGAGCAATATTTTCTTTGCATTGTAGAAGTCAGAGATGCTTAAGATTAATTAATATAATTTCGAATTTGGGGTATTTAATATCACAATGGACACCTGACCAATAGCTTATGATTTAAATTATACACTAAGAGAAAACAAGAACGAATAAATCGAGTATGAAAACTGTTGAATAAAAATTATTCGTTCCTGAATTTTCAAGAGTTTTGCTCTTGGTATCGAGCTAAATTCGTTCTCAATTGGTTTTAATAGGCAAGGAAAGTCAGGGCAAGTTAACTTTGATAGAGAGCGCATGCGTAGTTTGTCGTTGTCAGATTCGTACAAATACTAACTGCGTTCATTTTTATAGCCATGTCCGTCTGACCGTCTGTCCGTTCGTCTGTATCAACACCTAGATCTCAGAGGCTAGAAGAGCTAGAGCAACCAAATTTGAAATGTAGACTCTTATTGTCTGCACGCAGATCAAGTTTATTTCAAATTTTTGCCAAGCCCACCTCCGCCCCACAATAAAAGATGTTGAATAACTCCCACAATTTTTAAGATATGGAACTCAATTTTAAAACTTACATTTATATTCGTAGTATCTATAAGCTATAAAGATCGGATGATAAATAGCCGAGTCAAAAAAATGTTGCATACATTTCGGGTTTCCCCCCTCAGGAACCATAGGAACACAGGAAGACTATTAAACATTTTTTTTCTTGAGTAACGGGTATATCGAATTCGGTTAGAACCGCAACTTAATGAGGCAATTTAATTTAGATTGTGTAGATATTCTCATAACTTATCTGTTGATGTAAGTTTGATTTCAGATGTAGTGTGTCTGATTATGGGCGAGTTGTTTTGTTTTCATCTATAAAATATGTTTGGTGTCAAGTTTATTGAATGGGAGGTAGTTGCTAAGCTAGTATATTTGTCTGCTGGAAAGTTCCCTAGGGAAAAGATTTTTGAGGCGTCTTCTTACATGTTAGAGCCGACTTTAACTTACACTCTCGTTAAGAATGGTTTTGACGCGATGTGTAGCTTATAGATGATAGTCGAGTGGGCTAAGCTGCTAAGCCGTCGTCTGTGTGTGTTGCAGTCTTCGAGGTACCGAGTTTAAGTTCCAGTAAATAAAAAAAAAAAAAAAATGGATCTATGTGGCTATCTCTGGTCTCTAGGGGAGGTCAACACCACGTCGGTCGGGTCGGTCGTATCTCTCACACCCACACACACCCCCCCCCCCCCCCCTCCCCTTCAGATATTCTTTTAAAGTCTTTTATTTTGAAAATTATTCGTACTTGGATCAAGTACTGAAACTCATGAATCAAGAATGTCGGGATCAAAAATTCACTCTTGGATCAAGAATTTAGCTCTTGGGTCAAGAATTTTCACTCCTATCTTACTTTTGAAAACGAATGCTCCTGATTCAACAGTGAAATTCTCTATTTTTCTTTGAGTGTAGGTCACATATAATCAGAGCTCGGAAAAAACTGTTGACACTTTCAGCGAGACTCCCAAAAACTGTTCTATTACAAACACAACGAAAAGTAGTTGCAAAGAGACACTTTCAATTCTGATTAGCTCAATAGCTGTTTTCGCTCAAACAAACAGCGCTTTTTAACCACTTGAAAAATGTATAATAATATTGCCCAGGAGTTTGCAACGCATAGAAGGAATCGTCTCCGACCACATAAAGTATGTATATTCTTGATCAGCATGACTAGCTGAGTCGATTATCCATCTGTCTGTTTCTAGTTTTGAAGCTATCGAGATGAAACTTTGCACAGAATATGCTTTTGGCTGCACGCTGTCGGAACCGCTCAGATCGGTTGAGCACTTCTTGTAGCTGCCATAGAAACAATCGGTCGGAAAATGAGTTTTAGTGAGAAAAACTTTTTTGTTTTTAACGTGGCGTTCTAAAACACGGTCATAATTAAAATAATGGGTTTCAAAATGATCTGCGAAGTTAGCTTTCCTTTCTCGTTTCGTTTCTGTTTTCCTCATTTCTTTCTCTGACCTGTTTGTCAAGAGCCGACTTCCGAAGTGTCTTCTACAAAAGTCGTCGTGGTTATGACTGGGGTGTCTTTGTTTGTGTGTGTCTGTCTGTATGTCTCAGTCAAAGATCTTTGTACATATGTACATGTTTGGAGAGTATGGAGAATTTTTTGATTATTAACCTTTCAAATGAAATGCAGAAAATATTAATTTTTGTTTTTGCTTAGCGCCTCAAACAAAACATATTTATTTAATTATGTACATTGTACATGTAGAATATAAGCCCACCGAATACCAAAAAAACAAATAACACTTTTCGCTGACATTTTTTGTGTTTTGCTCATTTGAAGACTGTTTTTCGTGAGCGTTTGCTCATCAGTGTCCCTCTCAGTTGTTATTGGCAGACAGTCTCGTGTGTTTTGATCAACCAAAAACACGAAACAGAATACACATGAGGAAGGAAAAAATGGGTTGCCATTTTTTCAGCATCAAAAAGTCACCTGATATTAATGATGGTTTCTTTATTTCATATACACGTTATAATATAACATCTGAAGTATTTTTGAAAAGAAATTTCAATTAAAAATATCAATAAATAAGTCCGTGACAACAAATCTCCGGAGGCGCCTCAAATAAAAGATGTGCGGTGAACATCCTAACTCGTTAACGGATCAACAGAAAATAAAAAAGTCGAAATGCGTTTAAAAGGTGATATGTTTCCAAAAAAAACAGGAAAATGTTTTTTTTTTTGAATTTTTTTTCTTTTTGGCAACATTTTGAAGTGAAAAAGGCAATTTTCATTAACAATTTTGTTGAATTTGTTATTCCAAAATGGTGAAAAATGCTATAAATAAATAAAAAAAAAAACTTCTTGATTACCTCGGGAAACATATTACCTTTTAAACGCATTACGACTTTTTTGTTTTCTGTTGATCCGTTAACGAGTTATGAGGTCGGCGTTTTCAGAAATTGTCGCATGGGTAGATCTATAGATCTAGACGACCATTACTTAGTTGCAAGTTAATGTTTTGGTTATATTACTCCATAAAAATTTAATAACACACTCGGAAGTTGGCAAATGCGTGCGTGAACTCATGCACGTGTGCATCTCAACCGATTGGCCACAAGCTTAGAAAAGCTTGCACATTGAAGGCTATACGGCAATTTAGATAAACTTGTTCTTGTTCATGTCCATGCTGATGGTACAGTTGTTGTTGCTGTTGTTGTGGTTGTCCTTTACTGGCATTGACCAGAATCCGAGGCGGCTGCTCACCGCAAAAAGGCAAAAGTCATTTCTGGCTGCCGAAAGGATGAAAGTTTCCTCTCCCCCTTCTCTCCCACCCTCTCTCTCTATGCATGTCCTTGCGAGTTCATAAAACGACAATCTCATACAAAAAAGTAAAGAAAACTCTGCAAATTTGCGCAGTAATCGAAGAGAGAACGAGTAGTTGAAGTATCCTGAACTTTGTTTAGTCTTTTGACCTGCTCTTTGAGTGTGTGTTTCAAAAAGGAAAGTGAACTGCAGCTTTCCCATTGATGTGCTGGAGCAACTCCCTTTGAAACCAATGTTTTTGTTTTCCTTAGGATTTAGTTAGCATCAGGAAAATCCTGAATGTGATGTGTTCTCTTCATTGTTTACTTTTTTCTTAAGGCTTATCTATTTTTACAGAAATTATTGTTCCACTTATTAATTTTGGAAATTTTCTTTTCCTTGCAGGTAAATTTCTCAGCTATATTCAGCCTTAAGTCTTGAGTTATCAGTTAATGGAACTGCAAGCCAACTTTATGGCACACACTTTGCGTTCACATGAAATTCGCAAATTATGCAATTAACCCATTTTCAACGCCAACTCCAAAATGGCCGCATAAAGGTAACGGCATGGCGCCAAAGAGAAAGGAGAAAGCAGGCCAGCTTGCCTGCTAGTGTGGACTCGCCTTTGGCACTGTGTGTGAGTGTGTGCATGGAAATTGTGCGCTTTTTAACTTTAAATACCCGCAGGCAGGCAAATCTTTTTCATAAATTCGCACGTTGCCTTGGCCAAGAGAACCGCAACGAAACGAAAAAAAAAACGAAAGAATGAAAAAGGCGAATCTCGCTTAAATTCAAACTGATGCTGCAATTAAGTATAATGTCCTTGGCAAGGATAACGTTAAGTGGCGCGTGAAATTACATTAATCATTGAGGGGATTTTACATGCAGCAAGCGACGGTGGTACTCGGTTGCAACTGAAACTGAAGGTTGCAAGCGGCATGTGGAGAAGGAGAAGGCGGAGAGCTGGAAAGACGTCTAGTGGAGGCGAATACTTACGTGTGTTGACAGACAGTGCTTACTTACGTCTATGTCAGGTTGTTTGTTTTTTTCTTTGCAGCAACTTAATTAACCTTTAAGTGTATTATTATGCAAACTAATCTATGACTTCAATTGTGCGTAATTCGGCAAACTTTGATTTAGTAAAAAGATAGGAAAAATGAAGTAATCTCAATGATTAATAAGTTTTCTCCAACTATTAAATATGCAACTTTTTATGGGAATTTTTAAAATTATGTACTGAAACAAAGCTGAATCAGCCCTGATTTGGAAGGACTGGTACTAAATTCTTGAAGTTAACACTGGCTGGGCCTACTACGTAGTCATAGTAGTAGTTTTATTCATTCAATAAGTTTGGTTTATATAAAGTTATTATAGATTATCTTCTTCTGGGCCATGGTTTACGAAAAACCGTCAGCCCACCTCATATGCTGCAGTACTTCACTGCGTTCTCAGGTACTACACAGTACTTCCACGTTCTTCCCCCTTGATCAGTGAATATAGTACAGACATTTACAAATAAGACACACCTACTACGTCATGGCCTTTGGTTCCTTCAGGCATGATTTCAGAACTGAACTCATGGGTAAGTTCAATGGGTAGTACTGAAAACAGTACTGAAATCAGTTATAAATGTTGCGATTCCTACTGCTAAGGTCTGAATTTGTTACTGATAAATTCAGTACTAAGAATTAGTTTAACTATAAAACTTTGGAAATTCGAAAAGTTTTTTCTTCAATGAGCCTAGGTTAATGTTTGAATGGAATTTTTGGAATCAAATTTAAAATGTAAGATCGTTAATGTAAGCATTTTAATTGAGTTTTTCGCGACTTTGCCCTTATAATGAAGACAAGCGCAACATTTAGGTAATATGTACTTTAGAAATTTTGTAATGAAAAATAACAGCCAAACTGTCGTTCCGCTTCTTTGGAACCTGGTTCCAAACGAACTTATTTTTACCATGAAGTAGAACGAATGGCAGGTGAAAACTTAAGTAGGTGACCTGGTCCAATGTTCTATTCTTGGAAGCACCCTACGTTGGACACAACAGAACGGTCGGCCACAAACACAATCACATTTTGGCATTGCTTATGTGTGTGTCGCCACAGACAGGAAATTGTTTATAAAATTAACTGAAATTTTTGTGCAAATCCGCAAAATAAGTCTAATTATTGAAATTTAAAATGGTGAGTCCGAAAATCTGTCCACTTGAAAAAGAATAACCCATATGTGTATTTAATATAACCATTAAATTTTGAAGTCAATTTGCGAGGGCTGCGAATTCATATTAGACCCATGGATTCTTTGTGAAATTTTCTTCGAATTTTGTGTAGATTTCGTTTTTGCTACACGCTTTGTTGATTTATTGTCCACCCATACAATTCGACCTCCCCCCAAGTGTATACTTACTTCCGATTATTTTGTGCATTTATATGCTTCAGGCTTAAGTTTTGAGCCTAATAAATAATATGTAAAGCCATCTTTGTTTGAAATCATTCCTATATTCGTCCAGGCAATGAGTCGTAAAAGGACTTTAAAAGATTAAAAAATAGTTCATTTCAGGCGTTTTGAAAATTTATCAAATAATTCGGCACATTCACATTGACTGCCGCGAATGCCATTCTCAAACGTTACACTTTGAGGTCAAGAGAAGAACGGAAGTCACAGCAATGAGGTTAAATTGGGATCCTTAATCCATTTGTTTTACCTCTCGAGTAGTATGTATAAGGGCATTATCGTGTTGAAATGTCCAAAGTAATGGCACAAGTTCGTTAGAAATGTGTGGAAATGCTTTTTAAAGTAGCTTCCTGAAGCATATGGCATTATTCTTAATTGTAGAGAATTGGAGTTAGAATGCCACATAATGGGAAATAGCGCCTCACACTGTTATGCCCCCCCTCATTGCTATGGTGACGGGCTCTTTTTTTCATATCATGGAAATAGTAGTTAAGTTTTTAACTTAAAAAACTCTGGTCTATCCAGCATTAAGAGCTCTTAGTCAGGAAAATAAACTGGGAACTGAAAAACAAAAAGAGCGTGATCATGCACATTATCGTCGGCAATCCGTTTGTTTTATATAATTTAAGGTTGTTTAGGGTTTGTCAAGAAAAGCGAGGCCAAACAATGAGAGTGTGTTGGTGTGCAAAAAATAAAGCGACTGCTGGCCAGCAACTGAAAACGTGTTTGCTCTCTTGGTACACGGATCGGCATGCAATCGGCTGGTCTAGATGTTTGTATGTTTAGATCCGTGTGGTGGCTATCGAGTTTCGGCTAGAACTTGAAATTTGGACTGTAGTTTGGTAATATAGAAATATATTTTTTATAGGTTCGGAAATGGTTTCGAAACGGTTGAAAAGTGGCTTATATATTTCGCCGGCTACGAACCAGCTGGATAAACGTCGTTCAAGTCAAACCTCAGAAATGATTGAAGCTGTGATCTGGATCTGTTTCTCGGAAATTAGTTGAGCTATAAACTAGAATTTTGTTGGGTAGGTTGAAACAATGTAGTTTGATACCTTCCCAATTCAAAACAATTTTCGAACAAGTTTGGACGGATTCAAATGAAAATAGCCCTTAGGAGCCAGCTCAAACTAGAATATAACCGCTGTCCTGGGAAACAAATCCACATAATTCTACACCAAAAAAATTTCTATCAATATCAATTTTATACTCGTTGTATAAATGTTTGTTACAATATAAACCTAGAGAGTATCAAATTGATATTTTGGGTCTTAATTTCATTCATATAATATTAATTTGATACGTAAATTACGAAGTAAGTTCTGCTTGGCGTGTCACATTTAGTATAAATATATATGTTGTTGTCGTCGTTTTTTGCACACATTTCTAAATAACAAATGTAACTCTTTAGACAGGTCATCTACCACGCCATAATGCTGCTGTGGGTGACTTGTGCTATGCAAGATGACGCCCAATGTGAGAGGTTTAAAACAAAGACAACTGCAAAATAGACGCTTCTACATACAAGAATGCGTTCTAGCATGAGGCACATCCCTACAGTGTCTTCTGATGAAGCAACACTTGCGTGGACACGGAGCATGCAGAGTGAGATAACAGTGTTTCCACTAGTGAGGTGCCCACTTCTGGCGATTTAATTTCATTAGTGAAAGTAAAATACAATTTGCAAGAGTTCAAGGCAAAGTAAAAAGTTTTCAAAATGTTGTTTTATTTTTAATGACAGTATGTAGAGAACAGAATTGACACTAT
The DNA here is from genome assembly GCA_037044535.1 of Lordiphosa magnipectinata. NCBI lineage: Eukaryota > Metazoa > Arthropoda > Insecta > Diptera > Drosophilidae > Lordiphosa > Lordiphosa magnipectinata. The sequence goes on along the minus strand of JBAMBO010000083.1, from coordinate 18,465 downwards.
TAACTTGATAAGAAAAAATGTTAAATTGATAAAAGCTGGCAAATCAAATTGATACTACAAAATGTATACAGAAAATGACTAGCTGATACAAGTTATAATCAATTTGATGTTCTCTAAATATCATTTTACTACTTTCGAAAAAATAAACTTGATACTTGGAGTATTAAGGAGAATTTGATACTCAATAGTTTCAAATAGATGACTAAATAGTGTCATTTTGATGATACTATTTGTGGGTGTAGTTTTTGACAAAACTACTTAGATAACTTATACCTTCCTAAGCTTTAAACTCACTGAAGTCATGTCTCAAAAACCCAAACTCGGTCTAATAGTATTTCATTATACTTTGCAGCACCCCGAAACCCATCAGGAATTCCATTTATAAATTTCAACACTCTCAATATTCGTGAAAATTTTTTCCTATCACATACAACTCTTGGATCCATAGCCAAAAAAAAAAAAATGTATAATCAAATTTTACAGCCTGCATATTTGGCAGCAAGCTACAAATTTTTATTTTTGGTCCAAAAATGTTACCATCTGCCTTTTTCGCGAGGCCAAGAGCAAAAGGCCAAAACTCAGTTAGAAACGAAGTCCTTGAACTATGCAAATTGCGAAATGAAAAACGTCAGCGAACTGTGCAGAGGTGTGGGTGGGGCGCCATAACCCAACGCATGATGCAAGCTTTAATTGCCGCGAATTCCGCTGCGGGAATGGATTTGTGCCAACTCCACGTTGATAATTGATTGCTCAAAGTGAGTAGGCCGCCGCCAAAGTCAAGCAAAAGCCAAATCAAAGTGAATGTAAGCAATTTGCCAGCCACTTGAAAGCAAAATCGCTCATCAAGCAAGAACTAAGGCAAACAAATTTCAATTTTCTGTGCGGGAACTGCACACTGTGAATTATGGTTAATGAAAATGCACCCCAAAAACCAAAAAATCGAAAGTTTAATTTTCCTGCTGCTGACATAAGCAGTTTTTAGCAAAGACCATGCTGGGGGATATAAGACAAACATCAGAGTGCTAATAACTATTAAATTGAGCAGCTAAACAAAGCTTTAATATTGCGAACATAATTCAAAGTGGATCAGGATGGAAATTTGATACCAATTTGAACTTTAAATTTAAAATTTTGAGTAAATTTTGTTCTTAATTTAAGTATAAGTATCTTCATACTGAAACATACTGTTAAACCTGTTTCTGTATAATTCTGTTCATATTATTTTTAATATATTTTTGCCTCTACCAAGTTTCAATTAAATTATGCAAAAAATAAAACTTTTGTCCGCTGCGGCAATTTGTCTAATTTCCTGCAGTAAAATGCCCACAAACGCTCCGAGGTTCTTTTGGAGTAGAACGATGTTATTGTACATACATGCACATTATTCAATGGCAAAAACTTTTTAGTAAACCAATTTTTATTTATGAATGTATTTTGTGTATTCTTCGACCAACTTTTGGCTGCCATGACTGGGCAAATGCAAATGAAAGAGCCGGCCTACGAGTTTGCAGAGGGGGGAAGATGCTTTTAAATGCATTTCTTGTTCCCTATATGAACTCAACTTTGGTTTAGAAAAGAAAGCATTTGCGGGCGTTCTACTTGACGACAGCGTTGACGATGATGATGATGACGTTGTTGCTGCTGCTTTTGCTGTTGTTGTTGACAAAGCATAAAGTGCAGGATGCCATAGGAGTAGCAGGTGGGTCCAGTGTTTACACAGTTCAGAGTCAGGTATAAAAAGGCAGGCAGCAGTTTTTATTATGTCACACAAGTGCTTCCTATGACACACAACTTCCTGGTTAAGGTTGAAAAAAAAAATAATAATAAACTGAAAAGCAACAAGGACATCGAGGCAATGTTACTGTGTGTGTTTGTGTGACTCCAAGTCGCTGCACTTGAGTAACTGCCAAGCAATAGCAGAGTCTATTATATATGCCACGCCCAGAGGGCAAAGTTTCTGAGCAAGACTTTGCTTCTGGTGGCTTCTTTGGGCCTACTTTGGAATACAAATATTAACAGAAGAAAGTGGAACTAGTTTCACTAATGGTTCCGTATACAAATTAAATTTAAAAACAATTTGAAGGAATAATACTCAAATTTCTATTGATCAACCAGCTATGGTTCTGAGCAAAACAGGGTTAAAATTCTGTTTATCACACTCGGGATGGCTATGCACTTGGATTTTTTTAAGAACAAGTAGAACAAGTTAATTTTGAAGCTAGAATATTTCCAACTACTTTGAATTCAAAAGAAGAATTAGTTATAGTTTTAAGATTTAGACTTTAGTGATCTAGATCTGTTTAAAAATAAAATTTTACTAAAAGCATTTGAGGCTAGAATGAATAATAGAAATTTGAAGTTCAATATAATTATTTAGATCCGTTTCTTCCACTAAGAGATATTGGTAAAACTTAAGAAAAGCTGATAAACTGTCGAAGGGGGGTCTGGAAATTATGAAACTTGTTTGATAATTGTCAGAGGTACCTTTGGAAATTGAGCACACAATGAAAAAAATCAAAAGCAAAGAAGACCAAAAAACAAAACTCCAATTATTTGGACAACTGAGAGCTGGACAAACAAGTGGAGCTGATCAAAGTGGGCGAGTCGCAACAAATTTTATGGAATCTGGCCAATAAAAAGTATTTCGATACCCATCACTTGTGGCGGAGAATCCTTCTCTGTATGCTTCTCCCGGCCTTGGGCCATTTGCCCAATGTATCCATACCACCCGAGTCTAAACCTTCGCAGTCTCCACAGCCCACGGAACGGCCATATAGCCAACGGCCAAGCAGCCCTAAGGTGAAGTCTCCACAGCTCATTATAGTAGTGGCTCCTTCAAATTACTGTGATAGCTTCCGTTGCTAAAGTTGTGGCCACCTTTAATGCTTTTCCTCCTCTAATACGCCCGGCGAGTATGATCCGCCTCCAGTATAAGCTTCCATGAAATAGACCACAGACAACTGAATTTCCCCTAGTGACTTCCATTTTCAATTTTATACACTCTTTTATTTTATTTGAATTAGCCCGCTTATTTTTTATACACACAACAGCTGATTCCTGTCTGTTGCCTGGTCACACTACATTGTCTGAGCGGCTCTGGAAATTATCAAACCATTCCCGCTCCGACAAAATTGTCAGCGTCTCCGTTCTACGCTTAATCTAAGAATATTGAACAGCAATGAACTAGTTCAAGTTTAGATAGTAATGCACAAGTTTCGGTTCTGTACTTACATTTGGTTTATAATATAATCTTGGTTAAGAGCTAGTTCTGAAACAGAGGTGCCCACAGCCAACAAATCTCGCAAAATTGAACGCAACAACAAATATGTATTGGTGGTCTGGTAGTTTCAGAAACACTTTCTTCGTTTGTATTGGTGTCTACGCGGCCGTAAGCTGGCTGTGGGCACCCCTATTCTAAATGAAAAATACTTCTATCAAGTAAAAAGTTGAGTTTGCATACAAAACTTCAATGAACTAGTAACTCGTAGTTATAGCTTCTTATAGGCTATTCACACTGAGGTACATCTAACATCATTATCAAAAATGTTTCATAAGCACTTGCCGTGCCAAAATTTTATCATCACTCCAACATCTTCTAGTGGTGTTCCTATTTTACTTTGTTCCAGTCAGTATGTTCACGATAGTTTTTGGTCCACCACTTGAAGTATACGCAATGTTTTCGAAAGGGATTGGCAAAATATGCACAATTAATTTAAAAATGTGAAAAATTCCGAACCAACAATTCGAAGAAACTGACGTTGGACTATCATTGTAAGTATTATTAACTGAATTATATGGGCAGATATTTAATGATGTTCATGATTTGACCTTATTGCGAATGTTGCGTAATTCTTAGCGGATGAGAGCTCCTCCCAAAAGTGTCGTATTGTGGCACCAATATTTCTGGAAGCAACAGTAGGCCACCAGCAAAAACTCCAAGCCTGACCGCCAAGCGGAGCTTATGGGCATATCGAGTGAGCGGTAGGAGATGCAAAGGGATCAGAGTAATATGCTTCGGGAGGTATCAGCGAGTCAAGCTACCTCCCACTTCAATCTAATTGGATTGTTGCGGGAAAAGAAGGATAAATAACACTATCAAACCATTTGTGCCTTGCAATACGCTTTGATTATTCATTCGAAATAACAAATCTAACAATCTTATCTCTTCAGCACCAGATGAGTAGTCAGCGAAGTATTAGATTGGTTTGGCTGCTACCAGGGCTCATTTGAGGCAAGAGTCCAATTTTCTTTGTTAGCACAGTTGTGGACATTAGGGATTTTGTGCAATATACAGCAGTGGAATGGCGTTGCAATTTGAGTCCCCTTTTCTCAACACTTGAAGCCTGCTTACAAGCACTTAAAAGGTTGATTGATCCAACCGCAAGCTCCCTTCTCCTTCAAAGATATAAAATAATTACTTGTGAAGGAATTGCACGTATTGAAGACACATTTTATTACCACTACGATTCATGCTTCTCATAGTCAGCAGCTCCTCTTCGATCTCTGCAAATAATGCATTCTTGACACGATCTGCTTTAAGTTGCCAATTCAAAAGTTGCTTTTTTTCAGCAACCGATAGAATAAACACTAATTGTTCTTCAAAATTCATTTTATTATTATACTCTGTACCGAAGGTACATAGAGTATATTAAGCTTGTGCAAAAGTATGTAACAGGGAGAAGGAATCGTTTCCGACCCTATAAAGTATATATATTCTTGATCAGCATCAACAGCCGATTCGATATAGCCATGTCTGTCTGTCTGTGAAGCTGTTAGATGTTGTCAGTGTGAATCGCTATTTCACATCTTGAAAAAATTCCATGCGTTCCGCTAAGATGTGCTCAGTGGGATTAGCCTATTTGAGGGAAATGAGAGAGACTACTAAGATAGAACGATGTAGCTCCGATTCAGGTTCTTTTCTGTTCCAGAAGGAGCTAAGCCTGGAATATTGGAATTTTAAAAGAGAATTATCCATAAGGAACTTTGGATTCTGAAATTTCCAGTTCAAATGAAGATAAGATTAAAAGAGAATTGGCAATATTGATCTTAGTCTTGACCTGATTATCTATGGCTTGAGTACAATTGGTAAGTCTAGTTTTTTTAATAATTTCATTCAGTTTTACTTATTTCAGCTTAATTTGAGCTCAAAATACTCAAAACCGCCGACAGCTATGCTCTCTGTTAAGGTTTCCAATTCTAGTTGGTATTTTTAAATTTTAATGAACTCATTTGAACCAGTACGAATTCGGATTTAGTTTCATTTCGGTAAAACTTTCCTGCAAGTTGGGCATACAAAAGTGATTCCTAAGTTGAGTTGCCAGCTCCCACAGCTACCTCGCATTCACCCACACCCAGCTAAGCCAAAACTTGAAGCCGTTCCATATGGCGTATACTTGTTTTACCAGCTCAAGTGACTTACAAGAAGCTTTATCACACCCACTTAACCCTTTCGTTCGCTCTCTCTCTGCCCCCTTTTGCTCTTAGCGACCACATAAAATTCGAAACATTTTCAACTGCTAGTTACATAATTGCGAAATACTCTCGCTCGCCCCTCCCCCCGCTCCAATCCCTTCAGTTGTGGCAAAATTCGTGCCGAACTTCATCAAAATTCCAATTAGCGCTTACACTCAATTACAAGGCAAGAGAAGCGGCTGCCACGCCCACGCACAACACACACACACAACATGTACCACAAAACTGCGAGTACATTAAAAACTTTTGCTGGCAAAGAGCTCTGGATAAATAGAAATAGAAAACAAATACGAAAACCCCTTTTGTTGCCGTTGCTTTTAAAGACGTCAAAGTTTTTAAAGTCAGAAAATGCCAAAACAAAAAGTTGCCAGCCTAGCAAATATTGACAAACAGAATCAGGCAACCAAAGCCGCCGCAGGATATTGAAATTCATGTGTAATTATATATACACACACACCGACACACGCACGCACAAAGCAAGCAGCGGGTTTCTGAAAGGAGTCGTCTCGTTGCTCCTGCTTTTCCTTTTGTAATTGCTGCGCCTCCTTCACAATATGAAGCAATTCTAGCAGCAAATGTGCCTCACACACATGCACACGCATTTGTATACGGGCTTATATGAAAGGGTATATATAGATTGAAAAGCCAATGGGGAAATTAACCAAGCGACAGTCATTGAAGCTCCAAGGAGCCGCAAACCTTCATATGATTTCATCAACGTAATACGATAAATTGTATAATGAAACGATGCATAATTGGCCGAACCCACGCCATAGAGATGCGAGACCAGCTCAAATGTCAAAATGAAAATGTTTATTTCCATGTGAAGAAATCATCTCGGACCACTTAAAATTTATGTTTCTAATAACTTGCTGAACACATTTGTGTAGCCCCGATTTCTTATAAATGTTACAAAAACTTGTAATTTAATCTGCTATTCGTAAGTTTAGGAGACTAAAAAAGCTATCACTGTACACTATTTTATAATAAAAACGAGAGCGTTTGTTAAATTCGGCTCTAACCGACTTCCATAAACACCTTACTCATGGAAAGAAATCATGATACAATGAATACAAGGTAGTGCCACACTTGCTCCATTTCGCATGCGCATAACTTTGTGAGTCTGTGATGTCATTTGATAGATAAGTCTTAAGTTGGAATTGGGAATTTTTTAGTTTTAACTTGATTTAATTTAATTGTTGGTTAAATTGTTATTCATTTTCATTTTGGTTACCGAAGCACACATTTAAAAAAATGTTAAACAATACAAAAATGTGAGTCTCTGACGTCACATTGGAATGTTATATATGTAAGTATACTAGTAGTATCAAGAAAAAGAAATGTTTAGTAACCAATCTGTGTTGAAATTTATTTTAGATACTGTGGTATACTGCCCTGAACAACAAAAAATATAGTTCATATGCCAGCTATTGAAAAAGCTATGAGAAAGATACTAAAATTGCCATTTGCTGAGTATAAAATCACAGCCATAAACAACTAATTTTTTGAATATCGCCTGCGATGTAAAAAGTTGCAACGAGTTTGGACCAGCAGAAATAGATGCCGATAATAAGTAATGGTTCAAAAAAATGCTCACAGCATTGGAACGAAAAGTTCTTCTTCTTTTTGCATCACAGCCGCTTGACTGTCTCGGCCTCTGCTATAAATGCCCTCCAGTCGCTTTTGCCTCGTGCGAGCTGGCACGAGTGGTTCACACCAAGGATGGAAATGTCTTTCCGCACCTGATTTTCCCATTTTTGTCTTTTGCTCCAAAGTCCGGCTTCAATTTGTACGCCTTCATCATTCATCCGGGTAACATGTCCTATCCAGCGCAGCCGCTGTTGCTTTATGCGTTCGCGATTCGTTCGAATGTGGAATCCATCGCCAACTTTAAAAGGTCCATAAATCCTCCGAAGAATTTTTCGCTCGAACACGCCAATCGCAGCCTCATCCGCTGCTGTCAATGCCCATGCTTCTACGCCGTATGGCAGAACTGGGATGATGAGCGACAAGTTTAAAGCGTAAGTTGAATACAAAACATAATATTGGACTAAATTATTTTGGATTTGAAAGGAAAACAATGCGAAATATTTTAATAGCTGGCGTTGATCTCAATATTAAACGGGAGATGATGCCTTAGGATCAATAGTCTAGCTATGGTTTGAAAGTTTAAAGTCTAAGCTACTCTCGATAAAATATTTAATGGTCACTCGAAGGCTCGAAGAAAAAATTGCGACGAATTAAACACGAGAGATTGCAGAAAGCCATGAAACGGTAGGATACCACCTAATACATAAAATTTATCGATATTTAGGAACCAGTTGATTTGAAGATAATTCACTTCACTGAAGCTGCATTTACACTTGTCATATATCTCTAAAGCGATGCTCTGACGATACTTTACACTTTTTTATTTATAGCCTATTTCCACGAAAAAAATGAAACTTCATTTCTTGAAATGACAAGAAGAAAAGAATATCATTTCTTCCATACGATTTGACACTTCATTTTGCCTTTCATTTCTATCATTTTCTAACAATAATTACAAAATGATGAAGAAAAAAGTTAAAAAGTAGGCGTAATTTCGCTTTAAATATAATTTAGTCAAAATAAGTTGTGTATTTAGCTTTCTGCTGATAGTTCAGGGCGATAGCAATGCGTTCGCGCCGAGAAATTTCATTCCCGGCGGGTATGTCTTTTTTTGCTAAATATTCCAAAAAGACCACGTGAGTTTGAAAGTGCCGCCTGTTATTTAAAACTAACAAAGAATCTGTTTTTGTGTCAACAACGTGTCAAAAAAATGACGATTTGTCAATGGAAACGAAAAAAATTGTAAGAAATGAAAGTGATAAGAAATGATGCCAGTGGATATGGGCTATTACACTTATGAAATGAAATCGTCAAGAGTGGGCACTTCACTATGGGATACATTGTTCTCTCACTCTTCATGCTCCGTGTTCCGCGGATGTGGTTTAAACAGAAGTCACAGTAATGATGTGCCTGTTTCTAAAACCCATACATGCAGATCTTTAGGTATTCGCAGAAAACGGGAGTGAAAGAAGCCTCTTTGGGCATCGTCTTGCGAAGCTCAAAAACAGGCATAGCGGCATTAAGGCGTAGTATATGTCCTGTCTAAAGAGTTACATTTGTTATTAACATACAACTAAATGTGACACGTAAAGTATCGCCACCTGAGACACTCGACATGCTTCGTTTCACATAAGCATGACTTTTCGAATTTTCGAACTACATTGAAATTACACAGGGCAACAAAATTCAACTGATTTTGACCTCGATCAATGTTTCCAATTTTTTCATAGAATTTTAGCTGGTCCTGATTCCAAATAAGTCATCAGTTTTTCCACATCGCCGTCAGTTTCCAAGCTATAGCTTAAAATGTGAATTTTGCAAATCAGTTGACATTTTGAATTATGTGGACGATATACACGCAAGACTTGGTCTGCTTACCACTTAAAGCGGTACCCAATACATCAACACTTCGTGCAAAAAATGTTTCACTTTCTTAACATCGTGAAATAAGCGGTCAAAGTTAGAATCTCCATTTTTATACCCTTATAGAGGGTATATTAAAATTGTCCATATGTTCGTAACGCATAGAAGGAAGCATCACATAAGGTGGATATATTTTTGATCAGCATGACGAGCTGAGTTGATATAGCCATGTCCATCTGTCCGTCCGTCTTTTTCTATGCTATCTCCTCCGTCAGTTTTAAAGCTATCATAACCAAACATTGCACGAAGTCTTTTGGTACAAATACGCTGCACATTTGTTGGAACCGGCTGGATCGGATGAATATAGCGTATAGCTGTCATAGGAACGATCGGTCGGAAAAGTAGTTCCAGTGAGAAAAACATTTTTGTTTTCAATGGTAGCGTCTTTATAGTTCCCAGCTATGAATATTATCAGTTTCCACACTATTTTAGGGAGTTTGGTCAAAATCTGATGAATATATCGAATAGCTGCCATATATCAAAACTGTAAGCAAATGGTCAAAGCTGAGTTTGGAAAATAGCTCAGATAAGAATTTTCGACGAAAATCATTTAAAATCTTAAATTATATAAATTATACAACCTGCAAGGGTATATAAACTTCGGTCAAGCCGAAGTTCGCTTTGCTATATTTTTTCAGATAAAATGTTAACTTTAAATAAATTCTAAAAATGTAATCTTCAATTAAAGCAATTTTGTTTAAAGCTGAAGTCCATTGTATTATCTAATTTTGGTTTTTGTGAAATTTATGTAGCAACTAAAATTGTAGTTATAGCTAAATAAGAAAGAGTTTTTCACTCAAATTTGTTTCAATATTTTCTTCCATTTACGAAAACTCATGGCAATCTGTTGAACATAATGTTTGCACAATGTTCTAAGAACATTCTTACTCTTATTAAGTACAATTCCTATAAATGGTATACTATGTAAATAGTTATTTAGTTTCAAATGAATATTCGAAGTTTCAAACTATACCACAAATTATTAATTTGATACTCCCTAGGTTAATGTTGATATAAAAAAAATGATACTAGTTTCAGTTTCAATTTGAGACAACGTGTATCATATTGATATTGATACCATTTTTTTTTGGGTGTATTGGTGTGCAAAAAAAAGCAACGTACGCTAGCTCTGATCTGTTGTATCGACCGCTAGCCAGCGACTGAAAAACTGCTGTTTGCTCTCTTGGCACAAACCTCGGCATGCATTCGGTTAGTGTCGGTGTAAATAGCTAAATGTGTGCGGGTCAGGCGTTTCCATCGCTGATTTAGCGATATGTGATTAGTGTAAAAGCAGCTTAAGCGTATCAATATATGACATTCATTGACCAAGCTCGGTAGAGAAAAAATGAGTCTGCAGTGGGCCGTATAAGCCAATGTCAGGATCATGATGGCATTCTTTTCAATTTAGATCGTTTTGGTCATGATTTGTCTTTGCTTGTCTCAGTCCCCGGTTCTCAGTCGCCGGTAATTGGGTTCTGGACCTATCATTGCGCGTGGATGCACCCTTGAGCTCCAGCTCATCGGCCATTTTCGGGGACTTTGTTGTATCTAGAGTAGGGAATGGTTGTTCCTGCTGACAAATTGGTACAAAATAATAGAATGACTTTTGAATTTAATGAAAATATCAGACATGATAAATCAAAATCTCATCTCAAGTATCTTGTCATACCACTGTGTATGTTTATGTCTGTGCGTATTTCCAACCTCCATGAGCGAAAGGAGTTGCTATTTCAAAAGAGTATTTATCACCTTAAATTTAATGAGTTGGAAGAAAATTAATTGAAAAAATGATATAAACCAAAATACATCATATCTGATTGCGCTTTTAATTTCATTTTCATTACGCTGCAATTCACTTTCACCTTTCGCTGCCATAAACACCGTTCGTATGTAATATTTGCCCATACCTTAAGCACGTGAGAGCATTTTTCATACAGGAAAAGTGAATTTATTTATAATTTTTTAACTTTGAATACGAAAAATGCTGGAAATTCGCTGGCCTTTTTTTCGGCGCTTATTGAATTTTTTATGCGTGCGCGTGAACTTTGTTTTCATTTCATTTATGGCAGGGCAACTGCAAAAAAAATGCCTGTAATTGTTTTATACCCTCATCACGCTCGAAACGTTGCTCTACGTGGACAAAATGGTGACAAATTCAAACGCAATAAATTCGTCCCGTACTTTTTTTTATGCAGTCGGTTGTGTGCTCTGTGATTTTGAGCAATTTGTTAAAACAAATATAGAAATAAATTTGTATCCATGGCGTGTGTGGAGCTGTGATTATTTACATTTGTGATTATGCGGCGTTGAGCTTTAATTTTGATTTATATATACAAGCTCACTTTGGCTTACAGCCGTTGCGGAATAATTCAAGCATGAACGGGGATCTGTTGTTGCAACAACTATGTAGCATACTTTCCAGGGCGGCAGCAATTGCAATTTCAATTGCTGGCTGCATATTAAACTCTGCATTATCTGAGGGAAAAAGCTTTACAAAAACACTCACAACTTTGCCATGCAGTAATTTCCTGTCAAACTTTTGCATTGTAATTGAGTGTAAAAGCAAAACTTTGCCTACTGGCTGCTGTTGCTTGGTTTTTCCACTCTATCTATATCTTAACTACGCTGCCAAGCCAAAGCCGCAATTGAGGAAGCTACTCAGAGGAAAGAAAAAATGAAACTTCCATAAACTGTTGGCAACACACAACAACAGAACTCACTTCAGAGCAGCCAGAAGGGGAAAGGCTTCCTTCCTTCCCGCCTCTCCTCCTTTCCTTCTTCCCATAAAGTTCAAGAGCAACATATGTTGTGGCCTGAATTTATGAGAAGCCCCCACAAAACAAACTCCAGCTACTTGTTTACTTTTATTTTTCCTTTTGCTCCCGAACAAAAACCAAATTATGGTTAGACTTTTAACTTGTTTATTACGCGAGCGAAGCCTAAGTTTTTTAATTTAATTTTGATGAAAATTTATGAATATTTCTTTCACACGCCGACCACTTTGTAAAGAAACGCTTGGTTTGTGTGTATGTGTGTGTATCTTTCATTAGTCTCAGAAGTTTGTGCACAAGTTGAAAGTCTGCTTAATCTTTTCAGCCAACATGCAGAGAAAATTGCATAAAAGTTGATTGTGCTTCGGTTTTTTCTTAATTGTTGTGGCAACATTTTTGATTCACATTCATGTGACATGAAGTAAATATGTTAAATGGCATTTGCAAATGACAAGGATTTCCAAATTTACTTTACGAAGTTTCAATAATTAAAGGTAGACTCCGTTGAATTTAATAGTTAGGAATATGCACATTGCGCATACGCACCATTGCCTGATGCCACTGGACAAGCCCTTGCCTTAATTGAGGGCTACATAAATATTAATAACATTTCACAAATGGCAAGCAGCCACCCACCCCATTACACCAGGCCCCTCGAGACCTTGTCAAACATATCAAAGATGACAGACTATGGTTATAGCCTGGAGGAGAATGCCACAAATTGGTGGGGAAGGGGAAGCGGAATAGCGAGACATTTTACAATTGCGACAAATTGCATTTGCTGAGCTTGCTGTGCGGGTTTGCTGTTTGTGCCTATGTTAATGTTCGTTGCTTTGTCTCGATTTAACCCTAAACATTACAACATGCATCACATCAACATAATCAACAAGAGCAAAGCGGCACAACAACAACAACAACAATGATAATGATGATGTTTATGGGGCAGAGGCGGAGGTAGGAGAACTCTGTTTCTACACATGCCATGTCATTCAACCGATATCGCTTGATCTACGGAGAAGGGGATGAGGATGAGGGCGTGCCTAGTTCGTGAGTAAATTTAGTCATGTGCGTGCCCCAACCTCATCTTTCTCTCTCCGTGTGTGTGTCTGTTTATCTGCGTATTAAATTGCAAGCTCGTGTGTGGGCTGATACTTTACTTTTCCCTCAACTCTATTGTTCTTTCTGGCATTGTCATTTTTCTGCCGTTATTTTTATCTGCACGTGAGTCTAGCGAGTCCATTTCAGTTGCTTGTTTTTGCGTACAGCCTTAAATTGTCTGCTATAAGTTTTATTATCTCAGCACATAAAAATAAACAAAATTGTTTAAGGGAAAAATGTTCCGTGCTTAATTCATGGCTGTTTGCTGAATGATGATTTATGCACGAATTAAGTGATTAGCTGTCTTTAAATCAATATACAATTTGGATAGTTTGATCTTATAGTGATGTATTTCTTCTGTCTGTCAACAGCATTAAGCTTCTGTTTAGGTGACTCTAGAAAGGAACTCAAAATACAGTCAGTTGCTTTTCAAATTATGATTCAAATTTTCAATACTTTTCCATCTTTTCGAGGTCTTAATTCTCGTTTTGGTGTTTCCGCCGTCAAAAACTGAATTATCTTTAAGTGACTCATTGGCATGTCTAATCTGATCCGTACGTCTCTTTATGGGACGATTGTTGTGAGTGAACGAGCATAAATACGTCCTCGTTCCCAGTTTTCTCTCTATTTTTGCTGGTGACCAACTTGGCTTATTAGGGTTAGTATAATCTTTTATGAAAACATTTTGTTCCTCATTAAATGTAACACTTGTACTGCCTTTGTAATTTCAAACTGCCTTGTTTTGCTTTCCAAGAATGACCTCTCTTATCTTGGGGGGTTTTAGTAGGTCTAGCCTAGTCTTCGATTGAAGAAAATCTTCGAAGGCATTTCTCCATTAGTGCAGTGTTTGGTATTTCGATAGTCACTATGCCAAGATGAGACAAATGTGGACAGTTAAGAACTTCTCGTTGACAATTCTTAGGTATAATTGTTCTGTATCCCCACAAAACGCAGCCATATTCTACGGATAGCTCTGCGTCTTTGCTTTTATATGGTTTGAACTCATCTCCTTTTAACTGACTAAGTGAGCCACTCTCGATAGCCTGAAGTAGCTTTGATAAGATAGGGTCTCGTCTGGTTTGATTTGCTATGTTTTTGAAATCTAGCCCTATGTGATTTGCTGCATTCTTCAAGTTTTGAACATGTTTCTTGAACTTGGGCCATTCTGGATAAACTATCCGTTTCATTACACTTGCCTAACATATTACCTGATAATCAAACGCTGATAATATCAGTGCCCATCATTGTACTCTTGCTGATGCCATCACGGGTAATCGTCTCGTTTCTCCAAACACGCTCAGTAACGGCTTGTGAGCAGTTCTGAGTTTGAATTTCTGTCCTAAGAGATATTGTTTAAGCTTGTTCTCACAAAAAAAGTGCTTCTTTTTCTATTGTGCTATACCTTTGCTCACTATGTTGCAACACCCTTGAAAGAAAAGCAATTGGCCGTAATACATTGTCTTCGCATTTGTGCGCTAGAATTCCAGCCACTGCAGTATTACAAGCATCGGTAGTTAGCACTATCTCTTTTTTTTAGGATTAAAGTGAACAAGAACATTGTCTGAAGCAATATCATTCATTGATGATATCATAAGCTTTCCTGCATTCATTGCTCCAACAAAATTTGGAAACTTTTCTGAGAAGTTGATAAAGAGGGTGCATTTTCTGTGCAAATTGATTGATGAACTTTGAGTAGTAGTTAACCATTCCCGTAAATGCCCTCACTTCTGAAATATTATTTGGAACGGGTGCGTTTAATATACACGAAATTCGCTCATTATTCTTTCTGAGCCCGTTTTTATTTATGGTAAAACCAAGGTACGAAATTTCGTCTTTGAAAAATTCACATTTGCGCTTATTAAGCGTTAGTCCTGCTTCCTGTAGTTTACATTAAACAGACTTAAGTGTGATCAAATGGGATTTCATGTCTGGTCCCGTGACAGTTATGTCATCTTGATACACTACTACGTAAGGAATCCCACGTAATAAATTTTCTATTGTCTTTTGAAAAATGGCGGCGGTAGTTTTAATGCCAAATGGTAATCGTTTTACCTTTAAGACGCCAATATGAGTGCTCCATGTGCACGGTAACTGCGAATTTTCGTCCAGCAATAGTTGATTGTACGTGATTGTAGTGACGTTGAAGTCCACAAAGAATCTGTTGATAGTGACTTTATAGTCTGCACAAACTCGAATATCATTATCGGATTTTAAGACAGGAACTAGTGGTGTACCTCACTCTGAATTATCAACGAATTCCAACATGCCCTGCTTAATGTATTCCCTAAGTTTCGCCTCAACCTTTGGCTTCCATGCCAATGGCAATGGTCTTGGCTTACAAAAAATCGGTTTTGCGTCCTCACACAGTTTCAATGATATTTTTTTCCGGTATAGGCTCCCAGGTCATCCGTAAATACAGATGCGAATTCTTGCCTAATTTGTTCAATGATTGGAGTATGATTTGTACTCTCAGTAATACTGTTGACTTGACTTAACTCGAATCCAAATGCTCGTAAAAACGATCTGCCTAATAATGGCGGGTTGTCAGTATTGGTCACAACAACAAAAATAGTCTTAGATATGCCACGGAACGTAATTTGCGCATCAAACTCACCCAATACGCTTATACAATCTCCACTGTAGTTGACATACGGCACAGTGCATGGTCTCAGCTTCTTTGCTCTCATTTGAGTTTGCTGGGTGCACCTGTGACACATGCTATGTTGAGCAAAACTCCTTGTATTTCAACTGTCAGTGTGTAGATTCCGTTTGAAGCAGTACCTAGGTTGAAAATACATTCATTATGTAATTTGTTCAGTTGTTGCTGATTCGAGATGTAATTTACATTTTTACCAATACCTGTCTTATTTTTACAAATTGTAGCTAAATGCCCTACCTTATTACAATTGTGGCATTTACTATTTTTATACTTGCAAGATGCAGATTGATGATTGCGCCACCCACGATGTGTGCACGGGCTTGTTTTCTCCGACTGGGCCGCCTGTGAATCCGCTCCTGGTTGAGTGAACCTCTTGAAACGCCCATGTTTTACGAAGTTGACTGCGTCTGCGGCATCAGTGCTGTTTGTGGCTCTTGCTGCAAATTTGGTCTCCAAAATCATTGCTTTGCGTAGTGCTTTCTCCACTGTAATATTTTCATCCTACTCGCACAGCTTCTCAAACATCTGTTGTGGCATCCCCACTATAAACTTGTCCAGTACAAGCGCGTCTAGGTGTGTGCCAAATTTACAGCTTAAAGCAAGTTGCTTCACTCGGGAAAACCAGGTAGCAATGGTCTCATCGCTGTTTTTGGTCGCCTGATGAAATCGTTTGCGCTCATGAAAGACCATTACAGGGGGTGTAAAATGTGTTTGAAGAATTCCACATAGATTTGCGTATGTGTGTGTGGAAGGTAACGTGGGACTACAGAGGTTATGTAACACTCTATATGCTTCGTCCCCTACTGATCTCAGTAATATGGCTTTAGAGTTGTTGTCATCGGTACATGATGTCGCCATGCGGTTTCAATAGCAAAAAGTGTGTGTATTTTATTCTTCTTCTTCTTCTTCTTACATGCTACCTTCGTGAGTCACGCTCACTACAGATATCGATGATGAGCTTGTCATACATCGATATACATATCGATAATATCTAACATTTATTACTGCCGTCAGGGCCATCCAGGTTGAATTTTTTCTCATCAGAAAAAATTACCTTCTGGAACTCGTCGGTCCAAAATTTATATTTTTCAACAAATGCCAATCGGGTGCTTAGGTGGCGTTACAGTAGCTTTTGTACGCGCTCGCGTGAAACATTTTGAACGCTCATTTTGAAATATCGTATGAAAATTCAATGCTTGCGTAACTACGCTAATGATATAATAATCAAGATTTCTTTAAATAGAAAAATACGAATCGTACCTGTTTATGCAGCATTTGTGAATTCACAAAAATTGATTGAAAAGTGCAACCTTTTTTAAAAGAGCTAGAGGGTTCAGTAGGCTGTTACTCTCTATTACACAATATGAAGTCGAATTGATTGGCAACAATCGTGTGCTGTTCAAATCCATTAAATTGGTCTTATGCAACCATTATTAACCCCATTTCATAAATTGATTTTGCAAAATAAGTATAGCAAAAAACGTAGTAAAAAAGTTCGGCTAGATCTTTAAAACAGATATTAAAATCGAAACGAATAACGGTTAGGGCTACGGTTACTGTTTTGCCGATCGCTTTTTTCCGGATACGGTTATATTTCGGTTGTGGTTACGGTTATAAACCTTATTCTGTTTCGGGTTTTGGTTACGGATACGGTTATTGGTATAAAATATCACTTTGAGTGTGCGAGTATGTGATCTTTCTTGCCATCAGGGTTCGTAAAATTACACACATTTATTTTTTACACTCGAATTATTAACACAAAGAAAACATACAATATGTATTTTCACACGTGTTACTAACAATTTTTTTCATAAAAAAAAATAATTTATTTCATTTTACTAACACGCGTGTAAATAATTTTTGCTGACATCTGTAAAAAAAAATGACAAAATATTTTTACTAACAATTTTTTTCAGAAAAAAAATAATTTATTTCATTTTACTAACACGTGTTACTAACACGCGTGTAAATAATTTTTGCTGACATCTGTAAAAAAAAATGACAAAATATTTTTTGCACAAAATTTTTCACACGTGTGTAAAAAATGTTCAGATTCTTTTTCCATTCCATTTGTATTGGTGTGTACGTGAGACGGTCGACGGCAGCGGGCGGGGTGGATAGGCACAAACTCTTTGTGAGAGCCATACACATGTGCGATCGGCGATATTCGCAATGACCAGCTTCCAATCAATGAGCTGCCCAGAGCTGCGCTTTGCAGCTGTCACTGCAAATATCCAGATTGATGCAAAACATTCGACCATTACCTTTGGCAGCAATAGTGTCACATGAGAGGGAATATCTCTTTAAAAGAGGGACATAAAAAATTCGCTATCAGCTGTTTTCGCAATGTCCTATCAAAACTGTGGGAGATATAACGTTTTTTCCAAATTGCGGGGGCTGGAGGGGGCGTGGCAAAAATTGAAAATAAACTTGATCTGCCTGTAAGTATAAGAAATATATGTCCCATACATGTCAAGCCTCTTTCTCTTACCATTTCTGAGATCTGTTTGTTCATACGGACAGACGGACAAACAGACAGACGGACATGGCTATATCGACTCGGTTGTTGATGCTGATCAAGAATATATAATTAGGAATTGGATAATGCACTTGTTTAAAAAAAACGATTTTCTTTATTACAAGTTTCAAAATTCTTTCATATGAAAGTTTACATTGAATTTGCCAAGTTCTTAACACAAACGATCTGTACTGGTTGGAAGATCAAGTAAAACTCTGATGGGTGGACTGACGTTGAGGCTTAGCAAACCTCGGTCTTAAGCTTTTTGAGAATGAAGTTCTGAAAAAGCTTTTTCTCTCATTTCTTTTTCGAGTGCGTTGTTATCGCCAGAATTTGAGCTGCGTCGGGGCTAGTACTTCGTTTTTAGTATGAATAACGATTATGGTGAAAGGGTCATGTTGATGTCTTGCTTCACCTTTTTTTTTTAGCGTTTT
>JBAMBO010000082.1:0-26531 GCA_037044535.1 Lordiphosa magnipectinata | reverse complement strand
TATGAACCTGTAATACCACATTGATACTAAAAATATTATATTGAAATGTGAAATGATCAAAGTGATATGAAAAATGCCCTAGTGATATGATTTGAGATCAAAGTAGACATAATAATTCTGAAAGTAGAAAGAGACACACAGAGTTTCTCAAATCAAAGAGAAAAAAACAAAAACAATGCTCATTGCTCTGCTGCCGCAAGCGCGAAAACGAATGCCGGTCGTTTTTTCTTCGTGAATGTTTCGAAGTTGGCGTCGGGTCTGCAGCGAACTTCAAGCTTCTTCTTGCGAATTTTGTCAATCGATCTGTGCTGGCGCGTGTGAGAGGTAAGTAAAAAAAAGTGCGGTGCCTAAAAAAAATGTAAACGGTAAAAGTGAATAAAATGTGAATTGCATGTGTGTGTTTTGTTGTACCGTTGTTGTACTTGCAAATTTGTAAATTGTAAAAGCGCTATTGTCTTTATTCAGTCGCTACACACTCATACATACATATTGTGCGTGTTTTTTTTTCACTTTGAGCTCTCTACGCAGTAGAAGTGCGTGTTTAAATATGTACATATGTATGTGTACATATTTTGTGTCCGCTATGCGTTTTTTTTTTTGGTTCTGCACTTGAACGTCAAACAGCACACAAGCACGCATACATGCATATGCAAACAGGCGTACACACAAATGTACATGCAAAATATGCATGTATGTATGTATATGTGTGTGCTGTTTGACGTTCAAGGGCAGAACAAACGAGAAGGCCAAGCTAACTTCGTCTGTGCCGAAGTTTTTATACCCTTGCAAATGCAACAGTCACAGTTTAAGAACGCTTACATAAAAATCAAAAAATTTTGTAACTAAAACCTATTTTCCGACAGAAAAACGTCTGAAAAAAGTTTTTCTCACTAAGACTCAATTTCCGACCGATCGGCCCTATGGCAGCCTTAAGATATAGTCATCCGATTTCGGCCCGATTTTGCGAATCTATTTGAAAGCATATAAAATAAGTCATCAGCGAGTTTAAGGACGCTAACAAAACTAAACAAAAAATTTTTTTACCAAGACTCATGTTCGACCGATCGGTCCTATGGCAACCATAAGATATAGTCACCCGATGTCGATCAACTTTTTCAAATTAGTTTAAAAGCGTTTAATATTGATAATCACCGACCTTAAGAACGATTTACTTAAAAACAAAAAAGTTTTTTTTCACTAAGACCCATTTTCCGACCGATCGGTCCTATGGCAGCTATAAGATATAGTCATCCGATTTTGACCAAAATTTGCAAATCTGTTTGAAAGCATATAATATTATTAATGACCGAGTTTAATCACGTTAACATTGAAAACAAAAAAGTTTTTCTCACTAAAACCCATTTTTCGACCTATGGTTCCTATGGCAGCTATAAGATATAGTGATCCGATCCGGTCGGTTCCGACATATTAGCAGCGTGCAGTAAAAAGAAGACTCTGTGCAAAATTTCAGCTCGATAGCTTTAAAACTGAGAGACTAGTTTGCGTAGAAACAGACGGACAGACAGACGGACAGACAGACGGACGGACAAAGCTCAATCGACTCAGCTCGTCGCCCTGATCAAGAATATATATAGTTTATGGGGTCGGAAATGAATATTTCTATGCGTTGCAAACTTCTGGGCAAAATTATAATACCCTTTGCAAGGGTATAAAAAGCGCCTGATCAGCCTTTGCTTTCGGCAGATTTCGCACACATGCACAAACAAACTTATGCGAGTTTAAATATATTAATTTTTTATTTATTCATTTTTTATAATTTTACAGTTTAAAATGGAAGATATAAAACTGGTTGAGCTGCTAGAAAAACTTGACATTGACAATTTGGTGTACGAAAAATTAATTGGTAAGTTTTGTATTAAAATAATTTTTCTTCTCAATATACTTATTTTACAATTTTTCTAGAGTGTGGATTTAACTTCGACCGACTTATTTACATTTCTTCCAGCGACAAAGAGCAGATTTTTCCAGGAAGATAATTGTCATAATAATTGTAATATGTATTATAAAAATATTGCTTGGATATTATAAAAATAAAGCATTGGTACTACAATAATACCCTTTTGATATTTTAAAAATATTTCTTTGATCCTAAAACCATTTCCTACAGGTATTTTGAAAATATAGCTTTAATACTATAATAATATATCATTGATATTAAAGAATATCAAATTGTTGATCTGATAAAATATCACTTTGATGTGCTCGAAATGTCAAAGTGATATATTCGAACATATCATCTGGGTATTGTTCAGATGAAGGCCGATTTGATACTACAAAATACCAGATTGATACTAAATATCGTGATCTTTTTGTCTGTGTACTTTTCACATTACATATAAAGTTGTACAATTGAAATGGGAAATGCAAACGTTTATACCAAAATCTCTAGTGAATACTGTGTCACCACCGATAATGTTTTTCCTAAATCTCTCTGGGACTTCTGCTGACTTAAATATGACGTTGAAAGTGTCTGTCGTGTGTACTATAAATTGTTGAGTTGCTTTTTTTAAAAATTCCGCAAAGACTCTATTCTGCCCAGGTGCTTTTCTGTTCTTAGAGCGAGCTATTGCTTTCGATACCTCCGTGGGTACTATTGCTCGGTCCAGTTCTGGAATTGACACATACGACAAGGCGAAACTGGCGAAATATTAGGTTATTGAAATGTAACGCCAGTCTGTGCGCATCGACTTTAATAGCTTTACTGTTGTGCGTTCTATTGATTTCTCTCAGAAGTGCCCAGAGTTCCTTGCTATTTGGGACATTGTTAAGAAAAGTTTCACACTGCGTATGCTTGTATTCACTTGAAGCACTTCTTTGGACCTCTCTTCGCAATTTCATTACCATTCCTCCTTGCCTCAGCTATACCACGGTTGCATTTTTGTGTACTTTGGATTGGATGATTTCTGCATAAATCTTGCTGATTGCATAATACATTCTGTAAGGTTTTCTATCGATGCAGCGGTCTTAGGTTTAGCTCCATCGAACATGCGGTTGCAGAGTCTTTGAATACTCGACACTAGAGTAGATCTTACTTGTCACTTCTATATCTTTTATGTATTGAAGATCGAAATGAAAAAGTGACCTACTTCATCGACCGCTGGCCAGCGGTTCTCTTCAGCACTATTGTAGGAGCTCTATTTAGGTTCACAATTCGGTTTTCGTTACGAATTGTTAAGCTTGAGCTTAAATTTTAAGTCAAATTTCTCTTCTGCAATTTGATTTAAGAATCTCTGTAAAAGTTGACGCTGAGTAGAATATTGTTTAAGTTTTTGCTGGTTGTTTCCAATGACCTAGACTGATTTTAATCATTGCTTCTAGTTGTTTGCATTACTGCACTACTTTTCCCACATACATACACATACATATATGTACAATATATATATATATATCAACGCCAACTCTTTTAGATTGGTTGTCAGAAAATCTCTTTTGATTTCTGATATAAAAAAAGTAAAAATTGCATTCGATATGATGTGAAATAAAGTTTATACGCGCACGTCAAATTTTTTATACTCACACACACACACACTCGCATAATCTGATGTAATCCTGCCCAGGGTGGCAAGGTGGTGTGTGTGTGTGTTTGTCCGTGTCCCGTCTATTCAGTCAAGTGTAAAATTAAAAAATGTCAGCAGGAAATTCCTTTGGGCTCTGGCTTTCGTTCTGTATAACACCATGTTATGCGTTATTTTCTGGCCACAATTAGCAGGCAGCAGCTGACACAAAAAAAAAAACAACTTCAATTTGAGCCCCAAGCCACACGGCTGGCTGGTCAGGTAATACGGCAAAGCCATAAAGCTGACAACAAATCTTGGCAATTTGTCAGATTTGTGACAAACTGTCCTGTCCCTTTGTGGGACGAAACTAATGTCAAAATTCAATTGAAATTGGTAAAAATAAAAAAAAATAAAAACAAAATGAAATTATGTAAATGCAAAGTGGACCTTGGGGTGGGTGTGGCTATGGATCTAGGGAGGGGGGGGGGGATGAGTGAATGTGGGCACACATTCTTATCACATTACGTAACAGGCCGCAGACTTGGTCTCAAATAACAGTACCAAGAGTGAAGGAGGGTGGACCACATGTACCATATACACACACACACACACATGCAACCCTACATAAGGGTGGTTTGGGGGAATATGGACATAAGATGCGTCAAGCAGATAGCTTTCGTGGCTTGCGGTTCTTTCCCTTTTCCTTATATCTTGTGTTTTGCTAATGCATTCATTTAATTTCCAAAAGATTTTCCAAATGCAAATTATGTTTGTCAATTTTTGGTTGGGCACAAAAACGGAAATCCATTTGAGGTTGAGGCGAAGGGATGAAATTGTGCCAGGCAAGGCCCAGAAGAAAATTTTGAAAACTAATTTCTGTATTAACGAAAAATGCCAAAAACATAACACTTTTTTTAAACATATTAAAAAGGTTTCTATCTTACGTGTGTTCGCGCGAACATGTTCGTCAATCGATGGGAACAAGTGCACAAACATCATTTGTCAAAAATATTTGTAGAGTAAACACGTGCCCAAATGAGCAACTTGTGGCTGAAAGTTATTGAATGCCCCCAAAATGATGAAATAATGCTTTAAGCTAATTTGTATCGCCAACTAGGCCATGATTGTTTTAGCTTTCGCTGCCATATTTTCATGTTTACTCCTTGAGATTTTCAAGCAAATGATGTTCGTGAGAAATGTTCGCCTGGTTAGTGGTCAAATGAATTCTTGTTTGACAAATTTGTTCGTCAAACAAATTCGTGTGTGGATGCCCTGCTTAAAGCTCTAACTTCGGCTCCACCGAAGTGCAGCTTGTATAATTTATATAAATAAAGGTTTTACATGATGTTCGTCGAACATTCTTAGCTGAGCTGTTTCCCAAACTCAGCAATAGATGGCGTAACTACTTTGACCACTGGCTTGAAAGTTTGTTATATGATCTGACTTTGACCAAACTCTTCAAAATTGTGTGAAAACCTATAATATTCATAACTGGAAAGCTTAAAGACGCTACCATTGAAAACCAACAAGTTTTTCTCACTAGAACTACTTTTACGACCGATTGATCCTATGGCAGCTATATGCTATAGTCATACGATTTGGATCAAACTTGGCCGAATTGAAAGTGGTAGCATATAATAGTGATCTGTGATAAGTTTAGTAGCGGCAGCATCGAAAACAAAAAAGTTTTTCCTACAAAGACTTTTTTCAGACCTAACTTTTGTATGGCAGCTATACTATATAGATGTCCGATTTTCATCAAATTTGTTGAATTTATGTAAAAGCATAGAAATCCGATAAATACAAGGTTTGGTATCGTTTGCGTTGAAAACAAAAAAGTTTTTCTCACTAGAACTACTTTTTCGACCGATCGTTCCCATGGCAGCTATATGCTATAGTCATCCGATTTGGATAAAAGTTGGCAGAATTGTGTGGTAGCATATAATATTGATCAGTAACAAGTTTGGTAGCGATAGCATCGAAAACAAAAAAAAAAGTTTTTCTTACTAAAACTACTTTTTCAACCTGATCATATTAATAGGTACACACATCAACTCTGACTTTAAGGTAACAGAAAACAGTTTTATTCATTGTTTCAAACTTAAAATTTGTTCTCATTGGTTCTTAAACTATTTGTTTTTAATAAAATGAACTTAATTGTAACATAGAATTATAATATAACATAAAAGAGATCATTTTGTGTTTCAGATGTGTTTTCAGTGTGATCATAATAATAGGTACACTTCATGTGTTGGTAAGAAAAAAATTTTTACTTCCATTTTGTGTTCTTTTTTTAGGTAAATTAGTATTTCCTAACTTAGTATCCAGTGTATCCACCTCTATTTTTGGCCACTACTGCTATTCTTTTTGGCATACTTTTAATAAGAGCCTGGCAGGTCTCTACTGGTGTCTCATACCACAGTTTTTGGACACCTTCCCATAATTTTTGTTTACTTAAAAATGAATGCTTTGCCAATTTCTTTTTTAAGTCTCCCCACAAGTTTTCAATGGGGTTAAGGTCGGGGGATTGGCTTGGCCACTTCAGAACGTCAACTTTTTGGTCCTCGAAAAATTTAGATAACAGCCTTGAGGTGTGTTTAGGATCATTATCTTGTTGAAATACGCAACGTAATGGCATATTTTCCTCAGCATACGGTACCATAACTGTTTCCAATATGGATTTGTACTCTTCAGCATTCATTTTGTTCGTAGTCTGATAAATTGGACCTACGCCGTACCAGGAGAAGCAACCCCATACCATTATATTGCCACCTCCATGTTTGACTGTATTTTTTTTGTAAACCGTGGATGGAACTCCTTTCCATTAAGGCGTCGAACATTCCTTTCACAGTCATTCCCAAACAAATTAATCTTGGTTTCATCGCTCCATAATATGTTTCTCCATTTTATCTCCCCGGTGCATCCTACCCAGTCTTTGTGGTCCCTTGCAAAAGTTTGCCTCATGGTGATATTTTTTTTTGCGCATAAGTGGGACTTTTCTGGCAATTCTTCCTGGTAGGTTGGCATCTTGTAGTCGTCTTCGGATAGTTGGAGCACTAACTGAATTCCCAATTTCGGCTGCAATAGCCCTTGATGACTTAAATGGCTCCTTTTTGCTCAAAGTTAGTGCTAAATGTAGTGGTCAAGGGTTTCTGTTGTTTTTTGTGGCCTTCCAGGGGTTTCCTGTGCATTTTTAACAAAATTATGAGACCTGTTCATTAATTTGGCTCGTAAAGATTTGCCTTCTTTTCTCAGATTAAGAACCAATCGAGCTTCTTCTTTAGTACAATGAGAATTTCGACCCATTTTTTCTAAAAAAAATAATTATTTAATACTCTGTATTGACAGGAGCTATACTTAATTTACCTTTAGTTCCCAAAAGATCACTGATTACAAAATGATTCACTTGATACTTGTGAGAAACGGAGACTGTACCTATTATTATGATCAGGCGAAATGTGTGGTGGACTCGCAATTTATAGAAAAGCTTTGATATACGGGGCAGCCCCTCTTTCAACTCTTTGTCACAGTGTGGCCAGACATTGACAACAACAAAAAACCAAAAATTAAAAAGTTGTCAACACTAAAAGTACGAAAAAACCATCTATAATTAAAAAATTCCGGTGTGTACCTATTAATATGATCAGGTGTATATATATTAGTTATAATTTATGCATGTAGTATGTAAGAGAATATTGATAGTTATAAATAATAATAATTTTTTTTTTATTTTGTAATTTATCGTTGTGACTAGTGCGTTCAAAATAAGTATCATCTTGTAGCACTGGGCTAGAGCCGAATAAATAAATTAAATTAAAAGAGCTGGTTGCCTATATAGAACTGTTTCATCGTGACAGACAGACAATTAGAACAAATCCGTAGCGACAAACCGTGAAGAGACATTGTACATAGAAAACCGTGTAAATACCCAAAAGAATCCCTCGTTTAATAATCGCTTGACACTCTACTACATCCAATAAGATTAAACACAAAACTCCAAAGGTTAAGCTTGAAACTATTTGGCTGGCATTTCATTTCAACTTCAACAGCCTGAGCATGTATGTCAATACAGAGTATTTGGTAGTCAGGTCCAATTTGTTAGTTTCCTTTCTTTTGTGTTTCTTTTGTTCAAATTCAAGCTTTTTCAAGCGTCGAAGGCGAAATACAAAGATGATTCATGATAGATTTCTTGATGATTACGTGTAGCATCATATGTGGGAGCACAAAAACACGACCCTTGCTCGAAAACTAAAATCATTAATAGTGTCATAACTTCTCATGAAATACCCCCAAATTGATTGTGGGTGAAAAAGAATTCTGTTTACGCTTTTTAATTTTTGCTTTATGGTGCGCAAGTTATTTGCCCAACCTGTGTGCACCACGTAACACACGTCAGCCCACCCGCCCCAGTTCAGGAGGTTACCTCCAACTCCCATCGCCTGCCTAGTAGCTCCCGTGGCGAATGCTTTGCCATTTTTATCGTGCCCGTTTTGTTGCTGTTTCAATTTTTTCCTTCTTTTCTTGTTTTTTTTTTTGTACCTTTTAATACATTTATACGAGCAGCATATCTCTCTACGTTTTCATTTATTTTTGCATTGTACCCCCCTCCCGCACATACGTGATATAAACCTAGACCCGCTTGGCGTGGTGGGGGGGGAGATATTAAAGTATTTTGTATTTGGTTGGAAATTCTCTCAAAATTTATGAGGGCAAAATGCTAAAATAAACTGAATAACTACTACAGTGGCTTTAAGGATCACGAGTTGGGAGTGTGCTGTGGGCATACAGGTGTGACAGGTTATTCAATTAAAAGTTCAATATTTTCTAGGGGCGCGACATATTAAGCAAGTACACAACTCACCGAAGATTAAAATTTTAGACCAGAGGTGCTCAGAGCCAGCTTACGGCTGCGTAGATACCAATACAAATGAAGAAAATCTCAAGAAATAGAAAGAGCAAACCGATTATCACCTGCTGATACGTGTATCTTCGAATTAGGCCCAATTTCTCAAAAGTTGCGGTTAGGAATTACCAGAGGTTAAGTCTGTTGGTTTTCTCAACGAGACTTACCGGCTGAGGAACATTCGCTTGTAGACTTTTTTATTCAAACAAATGCATTTTGGAGAACAAAAAGAGGGTTGCGGAGACCTGGAAGCAGAAGGCCTGGGCTTAGAGATCAGTTTGCCGCCATGCCCTATTAAGAAACGGGAGACTTCTTGAACTGTAGCGGCATTCCCAGCACCGCTGGAGTCTTGTCTATTTACAAAAAATTTGTGGCATGATCCCAAGCTCAGCCACAGAATTGGAAAATGTGGTTGATAATCATCATTGATAAGTGAGCGTTGAAAATATTTAGTTGACTTCTAAAATCAGTCAGTGGCTGTTTGTGCCAGTAATGCAATAGCGTGAGAATCTTGATTAACTGCGCGGTTTGCCGATAAGGAAGAAGCCACTTGCATAAGAGCACAGCGCCACCATAAGTTTGCTCTCTGACAACAATCCACAATCATAATAAATTTAATCACAACTGAAGTTAAGGTTTTACCTGTTAGTGTGTTGTTAGTGTTAGTTGTAGTGTTAGTGTGTTGAGTTTGCCTGCTTTGCCATTGGTGCCATTTCGAATATGCAGGCGTGGCATATGCTGAACAGAAAGTTCCACATCGCCGCGCCTGTGTCTTCTTGTCTCACCGCCTGAATCTTTCATTTCCATTGCGTGGATGTAAGCAATTTGTTTATTTATAACCATTTTGTTTTGGCAATTGACAAAGTAAACAATACAAATTTTGGACACAGCTGTTTGTCGATCGATAAAAATATTGATAATTCTATCGCAACTTGCCGACAGGTTAAAATTTGATCCCATCGTGAGGCAGCGGTTAACTTTGCCGCTCGGTTCTCGCGAAAGACAGCATGAGATACGCAAATTCGGCTAACCTGCCGGTAAGTTTGACTAACCCGACATTGAGAAATTGGGCCTTACACGAAATCATTTTTGCCGTAACAAGAAAATCTACATTGAAGACGACGCAAACACATATTTGTTGTTGCGATGGAACTTTTAAGAGGCATAGGAAAGAAAGAGAAGAGAAAACACATATGAAGTTGTTGTTGCACTACGCTTAGCCGTAAGCCATGCGAGTCAATGTTAAGTCACTGTTAAGTCATGATCAAGTCACTGTCAAATCACTGTCATGTCACTGTCAAGTCACTGCTGAGACTCTGCTGAGACACTGTTAAGTCACAGTCAAGTCACTGGCAAGTTACTGTCAAGTCACTGTCAAGTCACTGTCAAGACATTGTCAACTCAATGTCAAGTCACTGTCAAGTCACTGTCAAATCACTGTCAAGTCACTGTCAAATCACTGTCAAGTCACTGCTGAGACACTGTTACGTCACTATGGAGTCACTGCTAAAACACTGTGTAACAAACCTTTGCAACTGAGCGTAGCTCATGGATCGCTCGGGGATCGCACCAACAAATTTATATTGTGAAGATCGGTCAGAAATAAGAAGACAACGATTTCAATGTTCTCAAATCTGTATTTGGGTTGGTATTAAACACTTAGATGTAAGCCTTAGACTAGGTTCACAATTCATCGTTACACTTCAGGTTTGATGCTTAACTCTCGCGCTTGCTGCCGTAACACACCGAAGACTCGCCCAATTACCTAGTGCTCGCCTCTCTGCTTTCGTCGAGCTATTCGCTCCGACCTTTCGCAGGACGTTTACGCACTTTCCTGACTTGCTCCCGCTGACCTTCTGGCAACTTTTTGTCGATCAATATCGCTTTGCCTTCACCGTTTCACGTTTTACTCGTGCTTGGGTTCACAATACCGACTTCCGCTTTGCGCTCGCGTATTCCACTGACTGTCCCCTCCTCTGGGCAGCCACTCCTTTTTTATACGCCGCACAGGCCCTGTTCCGCTGGTCCAAGCAGGGCCTGTGTAATCGCAGGTCCCGTTCCAATGCTTAAGCGGGGTCTGTCTCGCTTTCTCTGCCTCTGACGTCTTCGCTGTACCGGAGCCTTCTGCTGCTGTTGCTGTACCGGTGCCTCGATCCCGTTCCAAGTGGCCCTTGCCAGCAATCATAGCTCACCCGCGTCATCTGCTGCTCCGCTTCCTCTCCAACTCTCCACTGATCTTCCTTCTCCCTTGCTCTCGTCGCTCTCTGCGAGAGAGCTTTCCTCAATTCGCCGCCTTTAGCCCTTACTTGCCCACATGTGAGCAATGACTCCTTACAAGTCACTGTCAAGTCACTGTCAAGTCACTATGAAGTCAATGTCAAGTCACTGTCAAGTCACTCTTAAGTCACTGTCATGTCACTGTCAAGTCACTGTTAAGACACTGTTAAGACACTGTCAAGTCACTGTCAGGTCACTGTCAAGTCACTGTCAAGTCACTGTCAAGTCACTGTCAAGTCACTGTCAAGTCACTGTCAAGTCACTGTCAAGTCACTGTCAAGTCACTGTTAAGACACTGTCAAGTCACTGTCAAGTCACTGTCAAGTCACTGTCAAGTCACTGTCAAGTCACTGTCAAGTCACTGTCAAGTCACTGTCAAGTCACTGTCAAGTCACTGTCAAGTCACTGTCAAGTCACTATGAAGTCAATGTCAAGTCACTGTCAAGTCATTGTCAAGTCATTGTCAAGTCACTCTTAAGTCACTGTCAAGTCACTGTCAAGTCACTATGAAGTCACTGTCAAGTCACTGTCAAGTCACTGTCAAGTCACTGTTAAGACACTGTCAAGTCACTGTCAAGTCACTGTCAAGTCACTGTCAAGTCACTGTCAAGTCACTGTCAAGTCACTGTCAAGTCACTGTCAAGTCACTATGAAGTCAATGTCAAGTCACTGTCAAGTCATTGTCAAGTCATTGTCAAGTCACTCTTAAGTCACTGTCAAGTCACTGTCAAGTCACTGTCAGGTCACTGTCAAGTCACTGTCAAGTCACTGTCAAGTCACTGTTAAGACACTGTCAAGTCACTGTCAAGTCACTGTCAAGTCACTGTTAAGTCACTGTCAAGTCACTTATGAAGTCAATGTCAAGTCACTGTCAAGTCATTGTCAAGTCATTGTCAAGTCACTCTTAAGTCACTGTCAAGTCACTGTCAAGTCACTATGAAGTCAATGTCAAGTCACTGTCAAGTCATTGTCAAGTCACTGTCAAATCACTCTTAAGTCACTGTCATGTCACTGTCAAGTCACTGTCAAGTCACTCTCAAGTCACTGTCAAGTCACTGTCAAGTCACTGTCAAGTCACTATGAAGTCAATGTCAAGTCACTGTCACGTCATTGTCAAGTCATTGTCAAGTCACTCTTAAGTCACTCTTAAGTCACTGTCAAGTCACTGTCAAGTCACTGTCAAGTCACTGTCAAGTCACTGTCAAGTCACTGTCAAGTCACTGTTAAGACACTGTTAACCCACTGTTAACACACTGTTAACCCCTCTTCCCACACTCGCTCACTCTTATGACACCCTGTTAGTGATCGTGCGGTGTCAATTGTCCAAGCTGTAGCTCACATAATATTCCTTTGACTAAAAACCTTGCATTATACTAAAGCTGGACTTGGATGCAAAGCCGTAGAGCTGGATACCAAATGTCCATACCGGCTTAAGAATTGCCTTAAGGAGTAGCTGCTTATTTTAATGGATCGCTTAGAGAGCAGTGTCGTCTGCTTTCGTTATCCAAAATTGGGAGATCGGAAGCGTATATTGTGTATAGGACGCTGTCCTGAGGTACAATGGCTGACTGAGCTCCTTCGCTGTTGACATGCCAAACTCTGTTAAAGGTCTTTGAAAGCAGCTTGTTTTCGGTTGCGCAATTGTATGACAATGCTCTGAGGTCCCGTAATATCGCCTCGAGCCAAATTAATGATCAGTGAGAATCGCCAGCAGACTGTTTCTTTTTTGAGCTTCCCTGACTCCCTCAATGGAGGGTGGCCTGGAAATCTCTACACTGAGAAAAAAATCAATCTAAAACCAAGATTATAGTCTTGAAATGAGACGAAAGGATGTTAGAATTCGACAGCGACGAGATAATCTTAACCCAAGATTATAATCTCAATTTAAGTCTTAGTTATTAACATTTTCTTCTTATTGAAAAACTTATATAAATGTAAATGTTTAATCTGCCGCTACTGGAACTTCAACTCAGTACCTTCTGGGGACTGAACACACGCATGGCATAGCCGCTTAGCTGGCTTTGCCATCGAGCGTCAATTGTTAGGCTCAAACAGTTGCAGTATAAGAGCCGACATTTTTGCAGGCTGAGTTCTTATACTGCGACTGGTTGCCCCTAACAATTGATACCCGACGGCAAAGCCAGCTAAGCGGCCGTGGCAAAAACTTGAACTAGGTGTCTTAGAACGCAGAGGTCGTGCTTCGAGTCCCAAGAGGAATGGGTTGCATTGCAAGATTGCATTTTCTTATGGGAAAATCAATTTAGAAGGTTTGTGTCCAAGATAATGGCCCATCTTTTGGTCGCCTTAAATTTAGTCTGCGAATTCTATTATTAGTGGCAACAACCTCTTCTTGCCCAAGGGATATCGTTGCCGAAGTGCTGGCCGGTTCGTCCCCAACCACCTTTTGTTCTTGCCAGACCTTTGCCTGATTATGAAGCTCAAGCCCAAATTTGTGGACTTTTAATAAACTCATCTTAAGTTAGAGATTCCTAGACAGCAGAGTACACCCCCTCGCCGCCCTATGGACCGGAATGACTCATCAAAAGCACATGTGACCCAGCCGGAAAGCGTGAAAAAAAAGCAAATGTACACAAAATACAAAAACCAAATTACGACCTATTTTTCGGTTTTGTCCCAAAACATGTCCCGCCATACCAACCCTGTTTTGTAGAGTCCTGCTCTGTCTTGGACCCTCACACACACACACACACACACACACACACAGAAAGTCTATAAAAATCCACAAATAAAATGTCATTTGCCTGGTACGTGCCTGGCATCTACTTATAAACTAAATTAAGGATAACATTTGAAAAATTTGCACAAAATAAAATCAAGCTTGAAAGAGCGGGAGGGAGTTGGTGTGGGGCTAAGACATCGCGGGGCGTTGTGCTGAATGCTTAAGTTGGTATAAGCCAGAAGAAAGAAGGCAACAAAATAGAAATAAAATATACACAATAATTTAAATTGCTTTACAATGAAACCCTAAAATGTCAATAGAGAGCGCCGGCTCGCTATTTGCTTTTCCTATTTCTGTCTTCCGTTCCACAACCCCCATTCTTTGCCCCACCACACTGCCAGTCTGCTGTCCACTTCTTAGTATGCAAAGTGCCGCATTTTGCATTTTTGTGTCTTTTCTTTTCATTTTTTTTTTTTTTTTGTAGTCGCAGACGCATTGAATAGAAGTGGATAATAAAAATGAAACTGGAGTCACCAAGGGTCACTGAGAATGTGAAGCAACGAGACGCACTCACCAAAAGCAAGCGAGCGAGTCACTTTATCCAAGTGAGGTATGGCATGTGGATGAAATTCTCAGTTGACTTTTGAACCCTAATAGTGGGGCTTGGCAAAATTTTCTTACTAGTTACTCATTAGTTCTGGCTTACTCGTCGCTTAATGAAATTGGGCTTTTGTACGACATTCTCAGTTGACTTAAAAAGTATAATTAGGTGGCATGGCAAGTGTGTATACTCGTTACTCGCTAGTTGTCGCTTACTCGTTACTTAAAGAAATTACTTTATGTTAGTTTGTGATGAACAATAATTGTGAGTTTTCTTACTAGTTACTCGCTAGTTTGGGCTTACTCTTCACTTAACAAAGTTTTTACATGACACTTATTCGCTAGTTTCCGCTTACTCGTTACTTAAAGAAATTACTATTTGAAAGTTTGTGCCTCACAATAATTGTTATTAACTGACAGGTGAGTATTCTTACTATTTACTCGCTAGTTTGGGCTTACACGTCACTTAACAAAGTTTTTACACGACACTTGGCTTTTGTATGAACTTCTCAGTTGACTAATGTACAATAATTACTAGGCATGGCCAGTGTTCTTACTAGTTACTCGCTAGTTTTCGCTTACTCGTTACTTAAGGAAATTACTTAATGAAAGCTTGTGCTTAACAATAATTTTTATCAATTGCCAGGTCAGTTTTCTTACTAGTTACTCGCTAGTTTTGGCTTACTCGTTACTTAAGGCCTATAACAACTGAAACATGACATTTGAACAAAGTTCTCAGTTGATTAATATACAAGAATTACTGGGTATGACAAGTTTTCTTACTAAATACTCGCTAGTTTCTTCTTACTCGTCACCAAACGAAGCTAAAAGATTTTTGAAATAAGGCATTTGAACGACATACTCAGTTTTTTAGCTAACAATAGTTTATGGGCAAGAGTAACTCGCTAGTTTTCGTCTACTCGTTACTTAAAAGAGTTACTCCATAAATTTTTGTGCTTGACAAAAATTATTATTAACTAGTGGGTCAGTTTTCCTACCTGTTACTCGCTAGTTTTGGCTTACTCGTTACTTGACATGTGAAACATGACATTTTAACAATGTTCTCAGTTGATTAATTTGCAAAAATTACGTGGTATGACAAGTTTTCTTACTAAATACTCGCTAGTTTCTACTTACTCGTCACCAAACGAAGTTAAAACATTTATAAAATATGGCACTTTAACGACATACTCTATTTTTTAGCTAACAATAGTTTATGGGCAAGAGTAACTCGCTAGTTTTCGCCTACTCGTTACTTAAAAAAATTACTCCATAAATTTTTTTGCCTAACAATAATAATTATGAACGTTAGTTTTTGCTATCTCGTTGCTTAAGGTTATTAAAAAGTGAAACAGGGCATTTGAACAAGGTTCTCAATTGATTAATTTAGAAGAATTGCTAGATATGAAAACTTTTTTACTAGTTACTCGCTTGCTTTCGCTTACTCATCAAGGGCTAGAGCTATGCGCTTACTTGTCACCTGGGGGGGCAGTTGAATTTATAAGTCAAAGCTCTTGAGAAACAATGATTATTTGATATAGCCTGCTTTGTATACTATTTTTTCGCCAACTGATGCCTACTCACTACTTTAGACAGGTACACAGAAAAAAAAATGCCGGGAATTTTTTAAGCCTAAAAAGTGTGATTTGATCCCGACAGTAGGATTAAATTTTTAAGTACGAGTGGGCTTGTATCATTCCGAAAAGGATTGTTTTATGTACGATTCGTACGTAACAACCAATTGAGGGTGTGAGAGAGCGGACAAACTGAGAGCTAAAGCGAATTTCCTCTCTGTGCTTCTCTCGTCGTGGTTCGATCTTACCTGCATTCTTTGTGTGACGCTTGCTCGACGCAGTTCAAGTAACAAAAGTGTGAAGTGAAAGTGAAAAAGTTAAATTGGAAAAACTGAAAAAAACGGTGAAATGGCCGATGAACCATTAAAACTATGTTGGGAAAGCAAGAACCTGCACCATGTTGTGAAGAATTTGGCAGGTGAGTGTAAAGTGTATTGTGTAAAGTGTTGCAATCGCTGCGGCGGTGTATGTGTGTTTGTTTGTATGAATGTGTGTATATGATAGCGGGTAAGAAAGCGCATTACTCAAATTTTTTCTGTTTTGTTACTGTGTGTACATGCAAACGTTAGTTTGGTGTTTAATGCGCTCTTCTAATTTTCGGCTTATGTGTGAAGACATACATATGTACATACATATGTAAAACCCGGTGTCGAAGCAATGCTTTGCCTACCTTAAACTCACATATGTACATGTATGAAAGTGTGTGTATGAAAAATGCGCGCTTTACTCAAATTTTTTCTCGGTGGTAACTGTGCGTGCATTTACATACAGTATTTCAAGAAAGTATTTTGACACAGAAAAACTATTAACATTTTTCACTAATTTTGCAAAAAAAAAGGTCTTTCTATAAATGGTAAAACAAAATAAGAACAAAATTTTACCATTTATAAAAAGCCCTTTTTTTTGCAAAATAACTGAAAAATGTAAATATTTTTTCTGTGTCACTTTTAACACACTTTTAAAACACTTTTAACATACTGTATGTATCCACATACACAGTTTATTTGAATAAATAGTTTAAAAAAGTTTTAGACCTCATTAAAAGATTTTATTGAAATACGCTGTAAGCGTCTTTGGCTTTCTTCCAGTGTTTAAATGTTCCCTAACATTATTTCCATTATTTACAGATGCGGGTATTAAGTTTGAGCACTTAAAGCTCATGACAGCGGAAGACCTTCGAGAAGCGATCCCTGCTTTAGGCCCCCGTATGGACTTTAGGCAGAAGCTATTCTTGTGGAGACAAACTGAAGTGAGTACATTGGCCATTCCGCATGTTAAAATTTGAAATGAGCCATATCTCCCACAATTTCGTAGATAAATTGTTCTCAAATTTTTTCTACTTGCAGCTTGCCAATGAAGATGAATCAATTCTGCCCAATCAAAAGTGGATAACTGGCTAAACGATAACGAGTATTATAGCGGAAAATATTTATATATTTAATATTTATTACACAAATATTTTATTTTATTAAATGCGAAAACAATATCTATATTGCCTGTAAGAAAATATCAGAAAATATATAAGGAAAAAATCAATCTCTATTGAACTAGAATATTATCTCGTATGGAACAAAGTTGAGTTCGAAAATGGGGCACAAATCTATCTCTACCGAACTAGAATATTATCTCTTATGGGACTAAGTTATGTTCGAAAAGGAGGATGAGTTTAAGTTCGGCTAGGCTTAATCCGGGATAGAAATTTAAAAAATTATCCGTACTTAAAATGGTTCCTGTCGGGAATGATTTATGCCATTCCAGGATCAACCCATTTCTATTACCATTTCGGCAGGAATTGATCCCGGATATCCCGGAAATCCCGGATTTTTTTTTCAGTGTACCAAACACAATCTTTTATCAGTGCTAAATTTTTGGGTGAATAACAATCGAGTGCCAATGGCTATATAGTGTTTTTTTTTGACAGTTACTCGCTAATTTTCGCTTACTCGCTACTTTGAACAATCACTTATTTTGATAGAGCGAAACTGTAAGGTTTCCATTTTCACTTTTAAGCATTTCTTTACTCGCTGAAATCGCTGATTTCATTTACTCGCTACTTAGCACCATGACATCTCTTAACGGAGGCAAATTAAAAGCATTTTAAGCCAAATTATCAGCAAGTTATTCGCTGATGCTTAGTACAAGATTTTCATTTAAAGCTGTTTTTTTAATCTACTCACTGGTAGCTTCTTTTGACTATACTCATTCGTTGACGATCATTTCAACTTCTCAGAAAGTTCATTACTCGTTACTTATCACTCGCTACCAAAATACCAACTATTCCATACCCAAATTACTCTTAAAAACTATCAACAAGGCTAAGGCAACAAATTGATCAAACTAAAAATGCTTTACTCGCTACTTGTTAATCGTTACTCGCTACTTAATTCAAATAGAACTTATTTCCCTTGTTCTCCTTTAATCTGCTTAAGTAGTAATGTAACATTTTCCTCCCCTCTCAAGCCCGATGCTTCACTTCTTTACAAAATTAAGTAGATTATTGTATGTATGACCACATCGTATAGGGTTGAATCTAAAGTTGAAGGATTTGCCAAAGCAAAAAAAAATTGCCTACTCACATATGGGTGACATAGTTTCTACAATTGATGGCGAACCAAAGTTTGCTGTACATAAAGGGTCATGAACTTAGCCCTCCCCCTCCCCCAACTCGTTACTCTACTAACGAGTGCACAACTTTGGCTTAACTTAGACACCAACAGAAAGGGGGGGGACGCATAGCTTAAGCATCCATTATAATCTGCTGACTCACACGGGGTCCATCATCATCTTCGGGGCGGGGGCATCATCAAATCCAATCAGACAACAAAAATGTTAACACGTACACATTCTGAGCTAAATATTTCAACTGAATTGCAACTACTTACTTAGCCGACCCCAAACACTTTGCACTGCATTTAAAAAACATTTGCGGTTTTTA
Organism: Lordiphosa magnipectinata; assembly: GCA_037044535.1. Classification (NCBI taxonomy): domain Eukaryota; kingdom Metazoa; phylum Arthropoda; class Insecta; order Diptera; family Drosophilidae; genus Lordiphosa; species Lordiphosa magnipectinata. The sequence goes on along the minus strand of JBAMBO010000082.1, from coordinate 8,044 downwards.
TGCTCCATCATCAACAACAGCGTTATTTTTTGGTTGCCGGACATCATTTCCGCATTGCAGTTTTCCTCAAGAATTCCCAGCACGCTTGTATATATTAATAAAAATGCATTAGTTCACATTTATTTCCCCAACATAAAACGTGTAAAAGCGAGGCGACCTCCCGGGGGGCCGGTTGATGAAGGTTGAGCAAATAGCATGTACATATACTCCGTTGTCTACTCATTTAAAGCTTAGGGACTTTTACTTTTACCTCAACGCAGTGTGAAAGCAAAATAATGTACACGACAAAAGCCAAGCCAAGCCAAGCCACCCCCGCACAGCGCCCATCCAATCCATCCCGGCAACGACCTATGCACTTTCGCTCTCTCTTTCGCTGTGTCTATGTGGCTCGTAAATTTTAGATATTCGTAGCACGTGCAAATCATGTACAATAATACTACAATATACTAGACATGTATATAAAAACAAAAAAAAAGCGTACCGAAACGAAAGTAAGATGAAAATGGGCGCAAATGTTGCACAAAACTTGTACACACACACACACACACAGACGAATGGTGGAAGGAAGGGTGGGCACTACATGCGGAACTTGTCTGCGCTGTCTGACAAGTACATAAACATGTCTGCGCCTAAAAGTCTGTTGCATTTTATGTGTATGTGTGTTCGAGTATGCCCAAAAGTTTCTAGATATGTATGGACTGGATATCGATTGCAGGGGGGGGGGGGGGGGGATGTCTAAGCCGCGACAGACCTCAAAACAAATGGAACAATTCAGGACATTAACTAGTCAAAGTTGTTTTTTTTTTGTTTCCTCTAAGTTTTTAGACAGCCTTGGCTACTTTAAGTGTGACCAGCTGCGATTGTGCAACTTCATTCAAAAGTTTGACAGTTTTTAGCACAATCTTGCTCAGAACATTTTGTTGCCAATGGTACCTGGTCACACTTAGAAAGAAAATGATCGAGAGGAGTAGTAAATAAACGCCGTCACTGACAATTGAGTTGACAAAAGACCGAGAGGAACGAGGACAGACGTTGCATATAGTATGGACAAAAGAAACCCGTATTGACAATGTAAATAGTAACCGTGTGTATATAATAAATAACACAAGGCAAACAAATTAGACTTTTTTCAGTATATTGAAGGGCTGATGGCGGATTCTAGATGATTTTCGTGTACTGAACTCGAATCTGTTTTCAGGTATAGTCCAATTTGAGCTTAAAGATACAAAAAATGCCTTATATGACTCTTTTTAGACGCGTTTTGTAGAGAATCTATTCTACTGTTTTGACTTTCTTTGATATTATCGGAAAGAACTACTCCTTAACTTTGAAATAAACTATCCCAAACAATTCTACGATTTTTTTTCATTTTTAGTAATTGTATCCGATTGTTAAAAGAAAATTGATTATATTGTTGCTGCCCCAAAGTATGCAATATGTCCTAATCTACTTCTACTCTATATATAAAACAGTTTGTCCTGATTCACTGCCCTAGACCCAGTCTGAAAGATGTCGAGGAAGTTTCCGCCAAAAGGCTGAAGCGTGCTCTGAGAGAGGGTGATCCCTTGATGGATGAGCTTATTGCCGATTTCGATCTCAATATTGATCGTATTCTACAAATTGGAGTGTTTGCCATTACCTTTGCACAGGATATCAAAACCAAAACCATTGTGCGCAGTTTCCTGGCTTCATTAGAAACTTTGGATTCGTGCATTGTGCCTGCATTTTAATTGGAGAAATCCGTCATCGCCTTGCAGCATGCCGACATACTGCAGCACCATTTTTTGTAATGTTATACAAGAAATTATTGACAGTCGTACCCTAATCAATAACTACTTGCATACGCTAGCGGACTGTATTACTAACGCTGCCAACCATTTACAGGTGTTTCAGATGGGAAGTATTCATCCACAGATGGCACAGCAAGGGCCAACATCGTGTGTCTGACTGCTTTCTTATTGCACGGACCATAGTGTTGCATACCTTTAATGAATTTTTCAAGAACTGCCTTAGATACATCTCTGAATTTCATTTCCGAATCATTTGTTTAAATAAAACGATGCTCCATCGAACAAACCATTGCACTTAAAAGATGTTGGTAATCATCTTTAAGTCCGATTGGTTCCACATCTGCACACTTTTGTAATAAATCGATAATTATCTGTCGATAATTATCGGATTTTAAGATATCTGTTTCAAAAAGTAGTTTAGAAAGTGGATTTCCGTATAAAAAAGTACTTTAGAATGTGGATTCCGTATACCATTTTACGTAATTGTATCCGAGTTCACAGAAACCCAATATATTGTTTCTGCCCCAATGTATGCAATGAGTTTTGTTGAAAGTTGTCATTGATACTCTATACAAATTAATAGCCGGCTGTACTGTTTCTGCAAGGCATACTTTTGTGCAGTAGACAGTTTTGGTTTCTTATTATTATCGAGACTATGCATTCAAATTGGTAAATCTTCGCTTTTACTTAGTTTATTTAAAAGTTAAGAAATAGTAATTTACGATATTATCAAAAAAAAAAGTCAAAACAAACTTATAGATTCCCCACAAAACGCGTCTGAAAAGGGTCAAAATAGGCACTTTTTGCAAACTTTAAGCTCAAATTACTAAAAATCTCGACCATTTTTGAATATAGATCATTGGCCGGCAAAACACACATGCACATTTTGGCGTTGCGTGTGTGTGTTTAGCTACGCGAGAGTGCGCTCATTTAGCACATCTTTGTTGTTGCAAAAGAGAGCAGTATAAGCTCGTATACTGTCGGTGTGTCGACGTCGCTGCCGCAGAGCCCTGTTCAATACACTGGAGACTGCCGGAGACGTGCCGGACTCTGATATAGATTCGTGTTCAGCACACAAAAACATCTAGAATCACCACCAACCCTTCAATATACCAGACCTTGTTGCCTAGTGTAATGTGTAACAGTCGATTAAACTCTCTCAAAAGCCCCTAAATTCGTACTGAAAATGAGAAATTCTCCCATAAAATCCGTCCTAAGGCAATTCAACCTAAATTTCAGAAAAATATTTTCTAAAATATTCAGTTTTAGGTTAGGTTAGGTTGAGATGGCTAGGAACAGTAAGAATGTCCCTACACTTGGGCCGAGATAGGCCCATTGCGATACCATATAATTCCCTATGAAGCATTGTGACAACTTTAGGAATTTCAGTAAAGATGAAATCTCTACACGAGAGCGTGTATCGAGGAGTAGGCTGATCCTCTTAAGGGGAAATTTCTGTGTTGAGAAGGGGAGAAAAATAGAAGTGTGATCAGGGGGATGGTGGATCTCAACGGTCAAATGAAGGGCATGCCTACGAAAATGAGGATGGACCAATAAATCGCAAGAGGCTGCTCAACTTTTTAAATGAGAAAGAGTTGGCCAATGGTTGTGCGCAGAGTCAAGTGCTAGTGGTTTTTTTGTCTGATCTGATTTTCAATTTGAGATTAGTCAAATCCGTTTGAGTTTAATTTAAATTGCTAAAATTGTGCTGCGGATGGAAAACGGATACTTACATTGAACTTGTTCAGCAGAATAATTGATCCCTGAGCATGTATCAGAAAAAAATTATGCTTCGAATAGTTTCTGCTGTTGGAGGGAGCAGTATCACTTTATAGTAGCGTACTATTTCTTTGATACATGCTCCTGTATCATGATACCCTAAATTGGTTATCATTATACTGCATCACTCGAGTTCAGTAGAAAGATTATTGCAAATTTATACTTGATCATGGAGCAAGTTTTTCTGCTGAACACGGCTAATGTTGTATATCATGGAATATGTCCTGATGGATTTGGTGTGAGCTAATTGTTTGGTGGAGAGGAGGGATGAGCCGACTGGGCTAAAGTAGGACATATGGTCGTCTGCTATAGGTGCAGCCTAATGATGAACGACAACCGGCTGCAAGGACGGGTGGGGGTGTCAGAGGTATACCAGCTAAACCTCACCTAAGAAGGGAGTTGTGCATCAGACTCGTGATTGCGGTTCGCGGTGTCGGATTCAAATTTGAATTTGAGTACGAGGCAGAGTAAGTGTTGTCAAAGGTGTGATCAGTGTATGTGAGGTGTGGATCGTATGTTTGTTTTATTGTTGTGTGTGTGCGTGTGGACTGGGTTGGAGTACTCCTCTCTGAGTACTGAGTTAGCCGGCGCTGTTCACTAAGGGGCACCGCAGGGCCCAAAGCCATACTCGAAAACTCGAAAAATTACAATTTTTGAAACGCCGCTATCTCTGGTTGAGGGCTTCCGGATGCCTCGGTTGAGGGCTTTGCGTGACTCGGTTGAGGGCTTTGTGGTGCCTTGGTTGGATTTTTGCGGTGCCTCGTGTTGAGGGCTTTCGGATTCCTTGGTTCAGGGCTTTGTGGTGCCTCTGTTAACGACTTTGCGTGCCCCGGTTGAGTGCTTTTGTGTGCCTCGGTTAAGGACTTTGTGGTGCCTCATGTGAGGGTTTTGAGTGCCTCGGTTGAGGGCTTTGTGGTGCCTCGCAGAGAACAAAAGTAACGACATGATAATTCTTCGGCTACAATAGTTCTCAATAGATGGTTGGCAGGTTGCCACATAGCTGTGGCGACGCATCAGTTCAGTTAAGTGTGAACGCACACCATCTTAGGCTAAAATACCAGCAGTCAGCCGGACACAGTCTTGGACCATGATGTCACTGTAATGACAAGACGGTTGTTAGGGTAAGGGATCCTTGCTGTTGCACAGATATGGAGCAAGTGATACATTTATTAATGTATTCTTATTGAACTAATTGGTTTATACATTGAATCTTAAGCTTATTCAAATCTAACAGTACATAAAGTACGGGGTTGAGCTTAATATACTACCAGTCATCCCAATCGTCCTTATTAACTGATAAGTCTGACCTTACATATTTGTTAAACGTCCGATGGTACCACCACAAGGTGGTATGATATTGAGTTGATTTTTTCTATGTTGAAGCTTTTTCACAGCTCTCTCAGAACTGAATTCATATATTTTGTTCCTACATTTGAAATAAGTGTCAAATTCCAAAATGCATGTGTCGAAAATGGCTTTTGCGATTGTTTTTGCGTTTTTATTTGGGACTGGCACCGCGATAGGGTATTTAGTTAGATCGCAATTAAGAGTAACTGCATATTCTGATTTGCATTTTCTGATTTGGGAAGAGGTTCAATTGTATCTATTAAAACTATATCGAAAGCTGTAGCCGTTGTAGTCGTCAGAGTGAGAGGAGCTTTATTGTGTTTAGTAATCTTGGCTGCTTGACATTTTCTGCATGATTTGACATATCTAGATACGTTTTTGTTCATGTTTATCCAATGGTTCTGTCTTTTAATTTTGGTTAACGTTCTTGACACAACGCAATGGCTTCCTATGGTTGGATTATCATGAGCAAGTTTTTTGCTTTAGTTATCTGTGGTAGTGTTGCAATTTGTACTCTCTTGAGTAGATTATTTCCCATCTGCTTAAAATGTAGTATTTATACATTGAGTTAAATATGAGCTCTGAGGGAGCTAATTGTAGTCTATCAATGCGTTGAACACTGGCTTCTTTTTCAAGCCAAAGAAAGGATTGACCTGAATATAGAAGGTGACGCCCTGCGTAATTTCGATATTATCAGTAGGCCTAGGTTCGATGACCCAACGTTGTAATCTGGTGTATCGAACCGACATGGTCGCCTTCGATTTGCTGATGCAGTGCGAAACTTCTATCGAAAGCTGTCAAGAAATGTAAGTAAGACTGAGTGGATTTTGTTCGATAAATTCCCGAGCATGCAAAAAGGTACTTCCGGTTGCGCTACCTTGTAATTATTGTATCATGGTCATGGTCGTCCCGAGATATCAAATCGTTCACCGGCAATGGTGCGTAGAGGACCCCTCGTAGGAAATTAACTACATAGATTGACATTACAGAATATTAACTAAATAACATTAAACATTTCAAAATTCGTTACAAATAAAGTTGTCACTCCCGTTTAAAAAATCCCCTATAAACTCCTGCCTATATTTGGTGGCCTCCCTGAGATATGAGTTTAGAAAGGGCCAGTTGGACCCGTTCATTAATTCAAGCATTTCCCTTCTCTCTAGAGTCCATATGCCGAGGTGCAGTACACGGTGCTCATCTAGAATTGGACATCGCGATATAAAATGTGCTACATCTTCTCTTTCATCCATGTTGCATAGGGTGCATTGGCTTTCTGTCGTTCTGTGTGGCATATAATTTAGTTCTTGCACGAAAAATAAGCGACATTGCATATGTGTTCACATTATCCCTAAAATAATTCCGTTCACATAGTTTGTACTCTAGGCGCTTGTATGTGAATCGTGTATCACTCTCCAGCGTCAATTTTCTGTAATAGTTCTGTTTGCCACGCTTCCCAAGTTCTGCTGTCATTTGAGTATGTACTTATGTTGTGGTCTCCTGCCATAATCACCCATTCATGGAATAACTGTGATCGGTCTACTAGAAGTTGTTGAACTATGATTTTTGGAAGCCTTGAAGAGTCCATCAGCATCGCTTTGCTTATATAGTTGAAGTGCAGCTGTAGGGTGTATTGGAACAGTGTAGGTATTCCCGTTTCAATGTATGTATATGGCGTAGTTCGGGTTGTTTAGAGGCAGGTAAAAGATCTTTTTAATGTAGAAACGAAGTAATCGATCTACATCCTCGAATCGCCTAAGTCCCTAGACTGGGGCCGCAAAACACATAATTGCCCTGAATGTGGCTAAAAACAGTTTATATTTGGTGCTGTTGTTGACTTTCTTCTTCTCAAGCAGATGCATGCCAGGTGCTATTTAAAGCGACTTTGGCGTCTGTCAATTTCTGTGCCAAATGTTTGTTAAATGACATATTTGAAGTCAGTAACACACCTAGGTATTTGTACTCATGTACTGTTTCTAGCAACACCCCGTCTAGTGTTTATTCGTCCGCTCTGGCTCTTCGTCCTCTTCCATCCTTTATTGTTTGACTTCTCGATATTTATCCGAAGACACCACGTCTGACAGTACCAGTACTAAGAGCATCAATCATTTGTTGCATCACCTGTGAGGTTTCCGCCAATAGCATCATGTCGTCGGCATATATGAGCACCTTAATGCGTTGAGATCCGAACTCTACACCTCCGGGAAGATTCGCAACAATATCATCCACATACATTGCAAAGAGTAGTGGACTCAACAAGCATCCTTGCATTACGCCTAAGTACGTTTCAAACCATTCGGATATGCACAGAAGATTGAACATGTCCGACGATGATTAATAGCACCTGGAAGCATCTGCTTGGGAAGAAAAAAGTCAACAACAGCACCAAATATGAAACTGTTTTTAGCCACATCCAGGGCAATTATGTGTTATGCGGTCGCAGTGCTGGGGACTTAGCCGATTCAAGGATGTAGAGCGATTGCTGTCGTTTCTACATTAAAAAGATCTTTTACCTGCCTCTAAACACCCCGAACTACGCCATATACATTGAAACGGGCCTACCTACACTGTTCCAATACACCCTACAGCTGCACTTCAACTATATAAGCAAAGCGATGCTGATGGACTCTTCACGGCTTCCAAAAATCATAGTTGAACAACTTTTGGTAGACCGATCACAGTTTTTCCATGAATGGGATATTATGGCAGGATCCCACAACATAAGTACATACTCAAATGACAGCAGAACTTGGGAAGCGTGGCAAACAGAACTATTACAGAAGATTGACGCTGGAGAAAAAATTGAGTTCGAGCTGCAGGCAAGGCAGAGTGATACACGATTCACATACAAGCGCCTAGAGTACAAACTATGTGAACGGAATTATTTTAGGGATGATGTGGACACATATGCAATATCGCTTTTTTTTCGTGCAAGAACTGAAGTGCTCAGACTCAATTATATGCCACACAGAACGACGGAAGGCCGATGCACCCTATGCAACACGGATGAAAGAGAAGATGTAGCACATTTCATATCGCGATGTCCAATTCTAGGCGAGCACCGTGTACTGCACCTCGGCAAATGGACTCTAGAGAGAAGGGAAATGCTTAAATTAATGAACGAGTCCAAC
>JBAMBO010000080.1:0-39770 GCA_037044535.1 Lordiphosa magnipectinata | reverse complement strand
AAGGGTATGAAAAGGCAACTACATTTTGTGGACATATGGCAGAAGAGACCACAGTTTTTTTTGGCGGCTTATTGAGCACAATTTTTTAGAGTACGTGCTCCTTCTATGCGTTACAAACATCTCGACAATTTTAATATACCCTTCAACAAGGGCATAAAAAGTGCATAAAATCCGATGTCTTACTAGACATTAATTAAATGATTTATATTATTAGCTTGGTTTTATTACCTTTATCAGCGAACAATTAAATTTGCTGTTTTCCAAACTTGATTTGTAAAAAATCATAATTTTCACCTGCAAATACATAATAATTCCGCATTTCAACAACAATTACTCAATAATCACACTTTACAGGTACAATTATTCAAGTAATTAAATTTTGTAACATTCACTCAAGTTGCAATTTCGTTTAATAAAAAATGGTTTTAAGGAATTGTTTTTTCATTATCTGAAAAATTGTGTTTTTACTAAAAAAATGAATTGTATTAATTCCAAATATGTAAATTCTCAGGATTGATTCAAAAATGAATCATTCGTTTACAGCTCTGGGTTTTAGTAATGAAAAGTAATTAAATACGAAAAAAGTTTTTATTACATTACAGCTCTGCCACAAGCTAAAGAGAGGACGACAGCTCAGAAGCGCACCCCGAAGTCCCTGAATTTGTTGCAGCCAAATAAGTTAGATGATGAAATTCCCCTGGGCCTTAATCTGGTGGATGATGCCCTGGAACTTATCGATCCACTGGGCGGTAATGGCGGCCTCGATATTAGTGGCATTTTCGATGATGACGAGGTCGAACTTTCCACGAACAAAGAAAACGGATTAAATAAGAATAATAGAATTTCTTTATAATACATAATAAATTATATAAAGAAAATCAAAACATTCACCAGCCGAGAAATAAAAAGGTCTGTTCGGGTGGAAGTCCCAAATGGAAATGAAATAACTAGCTAGAAAATCAAGCAGCTTAAAGCGCGAACGCAAAAGTCGAAAGCCTACTTAGGGAAGGAAAGGAACTAGGAAAAATGTTTTGCCAAGGCTGCTGCTGATTTAAGCTGTTATCTTTCTATATTTTATTAGTTGGCGTTGAGTTCAAACAAAGTGTTTTAGTACTTCCAAAAGGTTACTCTGATTTAAAATATTAGAGTATTCACCAGCCCGCGTAAAAGCGTAATTGTGTAAATTTACGCGAAGCAGCTATTGAGCGTCCCTTTTGTTTTCCCTAATTTCCGAAATTTTTGGCGAAAATCAGCTGTTTTTGACAGGCTGTGAGTTTTGATGTCACTTGTGAGGCAAATCTTGATACGTAAATGTAAATCAAAATAAAAATGCCAAGAGAAAGTGTACAAGAAGCACTGATTAAGCAAAAAATAGACCTAGCGCTTCATGAAATAGAATGCATTGATGATAGGTGTACAAATCAAGCTAAATACGAGCATGAAGAAATAAGAATACATAAAAAATCTTTAGGTATGGACCATGATGCTGTCGATGAAGTGATGGACGACGAGGTAATGGAGGATCTTATTGCAATTGCATGCAGTCGGCGAGGAAACAAGCTCTGTGTGCCCAAATCAATCAACTGGCGAACCAATGTGCTGCCATTTTTCAATGATGGTCGCTTTCTCCAAATGCTACGTGTCACTAAGAGTCGGTTCGCGTTGATTGCCGACCCAGTCGGACTTTGCAGAACGTGATTCCAAAAGAAATGCCAATGCAAAGACAAGCGAAGCAAGCCAAGGGAAAGAAGGCAAAATAAAGAGGACAAACGGGACAAAATGAACATTTTTGCGTCGTATTCCTTAATTTTCTTTGACTTCAATTTTCTAACAAGTTTTGCTTGCATTAAGAAGTTGGCGTCAACAGCAACAGCAGCAATTGCGAGCCTTAAAAATTTAAAATATCAAAGTAGACTTTTATTGGAAATTAAACCGATGTGTGAATTATATGAATAATAATATAATATAGTAGTTTTCACAGACTCAACTCAGCAATATATGGTGACTCAAAATGTATATAAATCATCACGAAATAAATTATCGAAAATTTTAAAATTCCACAGTGACTTAAGAAGGAAGGGTATTCGTTCGAAGATTACAGAAAGGCGTTTCAGAGAACCAAAAACAAAGTATACAAAGCTGCTACAGATGCAAAAAAACAATAGGAAACAGCGATCATAACAATAACAACAATCAAATATATCTTTTAAAAGCCAATTTAAAATCTTACTGTATTATTATATTTAAAAATTTTTTTTTTATTTTTGTTTGAGATTTGGATTAAGCAAAACGGAATAAAAAATTGACAACTTCAATTGAAACTAAAAAATAAACATTTTTAAATTTTTTTTTTGCCCCGTTCCAAAGTCACATCTTTAATATGCTCTTTTTCATGCCATCCAAAATGGGTTCCAAAAGAACATGTTAATCATACATTCTTTGCGCAGCGAACGCCGCATGCATGGAATATTCCTTTCAGATGGATGGACTTCTGGAACTGTTCTATGAGAAAGAGAAATTTGAAGGAAAACCCGAACGATTCACAAAGTTGAAGGCAACAACAAAAACTCAAAGATGCATTCTTTGACGGTTTCACGATTTAATAAAAGCGAATGGAAATTTTCGGATTTGGGAACTACTTCTTCGGTGAAAAAGAAGTTGTAAAGATGTGAATTTTTCATGGTGTCAGGTCCGGCTGGGGAATTGATGTACGCTTTGTGTGGACTTCATTTCGACCCCGAATGTAACTGGAGTTAGCGATTGCAGTTTTTGGTTTGGAGTCGTCAAAAGAAATTCATCAATAAGCAAAACTGCAACTATTTCTAGGTCATGTTAGAGAGTGTTTGGAGCTATTTTGAGGAAAATGTGCCAATTTATTAACTGGCCAGATGCAGCTAACGGACAACTGAATTGAGTTTTTTTTTGGTTTGACCGCATATTTTGAAGGCAAAAATCTCGAAATGGTTCGATACCAAGTGTTTTTTGAATAATTTTATAGCACTTCAAATCTTTACACTTTTACGCTGGTATTTTAAACATACCTAGCCAGCAAAAAGTTGGTAATTTTTTTCCTATGTGTTTTGTTGTTGTGTCGTAAACTTTTGGAGTTTACGCTTTTGATTTACGCTTTTACGAGGGCTGGTGAATACCCTATATAGTTAACTCATAAGGCTTTGATTTACATCATGTCTCATAATGCTCGAAGGTACCTTCGAGAATCGATCATACAATTTAAAAAAGTGAATTCAAAGACGACCAAGAAATAAACCAAAAATTATTCGGAGAGCTTCATGAGGACTAACATGTGGCGCCGATCAAAGCGGTCAAATGCCTATCTACGCCTGAGCCTGTGCGTACGCCTATGCGTATGCCCATGCGTATGCCTATGTCTATGCCTAAACATAAAAAAATTTTATAATTTTTAGACAGAAAAAAGACAGTTTAATACTATGAGTACAAGAAAACCGCGGATTGCATATTAAAAAACAACGAAATTAAAAAGAAACAGGAAGAAGTGACATTTTGGCTATTTGACTAGTTACACTGTGACACATTTTTGAACTCAAACGAGAGCGTAAGTTAAAGTCGGCTCTAACCGACTTCGATATACCCGTTACTCATGGAAACAAATGTTTAAAAGCCTTCCTGTATGCCTGAGGTGGGTATGCAACATTTTTTTAACTCGGCTGTTTATTATCCGCCAGATATTAATAGACATTTGTCAATTACTAAATCCATTATAAATGACTCCAAATTCATCACGATAAACAGATCAGACAACAAAACTTTTGGAAACGTATCACCTTTCCTAATAAAAACGAGAGCGTAAGTTAAAGTCGGCTCTAACCGACTTCGATATACCCGTTACTCATGGAAACAAATGTTTAATAGCCTTCCTGTGTGCCTGAGGTGGGTCAGCCGAAAAGTATGCAACATTTTTTAACTCGGCTATTTATCATCCGACCTTGATGAAAATTTCAGGGCTTATAGATGTTGCGAATATACATGTAAGTTTTAAATTTGAGATCGATATCTCAAAAATTGTGGGAGTTATTCAACATTTTTTATTGTGGGGGCGGGGGTGGGCGTGGCAAAAATTTGAAATAAACTTGATCTGCGTGCAGACAAAAGGAGTCTACATTTCAAAATTGGTTGCTCTAGCTCTTCTAGTCTCTGAGATCTAGGTGTTCATACAGACAGACGGACAGACGGACATGGCTATATCGACTCGGCTGTTGATGCTGATCAAGAATATATATACTTTATATGGTCGGAAATGATTCCTTCTGTCTGTTACATACATTTGCACGACTTTAGTATACCCTTTTACTCTACGAGTAACGGGTATAACAAGAAAGAAAGTCGGTCAAGCCCGACTATTACATACTCTGCAACCTTAATGTCGCAGCTCGAATTTGGTCACGAGTCAAACGGCCAGTTAACACACAACGCACAACGCAGTGCGCTCTCTAAGGGCCTGTTCTGAGAAGCGCGGAAAATTTAGCTCGCTAAATTGCACATAATAAATTTAGCATCCACATAAATTATTAGTGAGCCCATTTATAAGTCAAAGAGACCAAATACAGAAACGGCCACACTGGGGATCAGCTGTTTTGTTTTGTTTAAGGCTTGTATCCAGCACTGCGGAAAATTCCTGCCAGGAATTTGCAATTTAAGGCCTGTTCTGAGAAGCGCGGAAAATAAATTTTTATGACGCACTCCATATAAAAAAAACAGTGGCGGAAACTTTCCGCGGCGGAATTTCGTTTCTGTATTCTGAGACGCGCTAAATAAATAGACAATTGGCCTATCGATAGTTGACGTATCGATAGCGGTGTGGGTCGTGAGTGGATTGAATGAACAGCTGATGCCATGGCGGAAATATAAGCAGCTCATTTTTTTGACGTCAAAATCGACAATGCACGGGAAACATGAACCCAAAAGAAAACGCACCGAGAGATTCAATCGTGAGGAAACTATTAGCTAAGGGCCACAAATCAGCCCAAGAAAGTTACGAAATCAGCACTGGAGTGCCTTACCCCTAAAATCGTCTCCTATGCCAACGGACGCAAGCGTCCGCACTCGGTGGATGCCAAACAAACAGGTGGTGACATCCAAGCCCGGTCATCCAGTTTACCACCACTGCGGACCAGCTAAAAATAGAGTTGGATAGCGATGCGACTGCTGTGGGCAGCATTGCCAGCTCCAGCGGTGTGGGCGTGCAAATAAAACAATAATTTTGTATCAAAACTAAAAAAATATATTTTCCAATCTTTAGCATTGCGTTTCACTTGAGAGCCAAAATGATGGCACAGCCCAAATCCATGATTTGCAGATATTCCGAGCCGCCGTCCTGGAGACGATAGCAGCATTCCTATAAAGAAATGCATATTCAACCAACTTTGAATCAAGCTTCAAAAGTGCTACTACCCCCCATGTTGTCGCATATCTGGGCTTTCGTCAGGGCCGCATGAAGAACTATTTACTCCACAAACTGCTTCAGCTGACCCACACTGTAGGCCGATGACCCAATCTCTTGTACAAACTTCTCCAAACGATTACAGTTGCCCGAACGGCAGACTTCCAAATAATTCTTCAAGTAGTAGTCCGGGATTATGCCCGACATCTCAAACAGATCAGCCTTGTTGACGACATGCACGATCCCATTAAGACGATGGCAGGACGCATATCATCTCCCAATATTCGTAAAATAGACTTGTAGGCCTCCTCCTCGATCTGCACCTACTCCAAGTGTGTCTCAAACGGGCAATAATTTGATCCTCACCCAACTCCTTGAACCGGAATTTGATGCCGCTACCTCCATCAACATACATATCTGTGTTCCTGTTGCGCAGCTTAATTAAACTATTTTTGAAAAAAAAAACACTTTCAACTTTTGTTTGTAAACAAAACAAAACAGCTGATCCCCAGTGTGGCCGTTTCTGTATTTGGTCTCTTTGACTTATATATGGGCTCACTAATAATTTATGTGGATGCTAAATTTATTATGTGCAATTTAGCGAGCTAAATTTTCCGCGCTTCTCAGAACAGGCCTTATTTCTTGTGTGTGTGGAACATAACTTAAGCAGGGTGACCATGGACCTAAAAGGACCAAGGTCACTCTGATTAATCAGCTGTTAAGCACTGTTAATGATTTGAATTTAAATTAATGTAAAGAGAATAAAAATTATATTTTCCGGGGGAAGCATGCATCGCGGAGTAGGTGCCACTTTATGCTATATTAGAGGATGATAGGCGGATGGCTGAGCCCCGATGGCGCAAATCATTAATGCAGCATGTTGTTATCTGCACAACTTTAAAATGCTATAATCTCCAAAGTAGTCTGACTTCTCGGTTAGTCGCCAATCAAATACAATAAATACATTCACATTAATATTAAGGATTTTGTCAACTCAGAGGGCAGATCAGTACCTGGGCCTTGGTCGATGGGCGAACAGCTGGAACATACCCGTTAATCGTTCAAAGAGTCAACACGATCGCTATGAGACCCGCAAAAGTTGCTCGAGTGCGACTTCTAGGATCAAGATTCCCATATACGGATACCGCGGTTAAATACCTTGGCTTGTCTCTGGGCCGCCGCTTGACCAGGAAAGACTATGTGACTCGGGCAGTAGCTACGGTTGCAGCCTCGTAGTGGTATTTCGCTGCGATCCAAAATGATCATCTTGCTTTCCTGGAATAGGGGATCCCGGTATGGGGTACGGAATGCTCCACTGCCCTCAATAAATTAGAGTCTTTTATGTGAGGTCCCTGGCATGTGTGCATACAACTAAATACCACGATTTGGACGCTTGCCATTATAAGCCCAATTCAATATGTATGCATCCTGACCGACTGGCCCACTCGCATAGACTTGCATCTTATATGGCGACAAACAGGCTCAACCTACGACATCCCATCGACCTTTGTGTCCATGGAGGGCATTTCTTAGGCCGCCTCAGCAATATGGCATAAGTGTCCCCTTGGCTACATCCCCTACCAATCTCTGCACTCTGCTGGTTCCCCAGCGTAACAAAAACAAAGATGCATTCCCCCCAAATTTTCGGTCATCACGTCCAAAATAATTGTAACCAATATATTCTTGAGCTGTGTATCAGCTGTTCTCTCGATCCACACGCGCTATCGATAGGCCAACTATCGATAAGAAACTGTGGGTTTCGTTCATGTTGCTGGATACTCAAGCAACGAAAAGGTTGTTGCATTTGTTTACGTTCATTTAAGTATAAATAGGTTATCGATAGGTTAGAGATGATCGTGGGAGGTAGGTAGCGGCCAAATTTCTCATAGGTGGCAACGCCCTCGAGCTTAGTAGCAGTGGCGCCCTCTAGGAAATTAAGATGGGCTTGAGGCGGTAGGCTTATCCCAATCGCAGGGGAGGGGTAGAGAGGAAGTGGACCTCAAGCTCAAGCTCGCTCTTCTCACCGGCTGTCCGTTGGTTGGCGTTCAAAACGGCCAATGACCCTATGTAGAAGCAGGCGGGAAATGACTTTGAGGTAGGTCAGGCTTAGGGGACGGTGGGATTGGAGACGAGCCCATATATGGGGGTGGTAATGGGTGCCAAGAGGCAGTCCAGAATCAAATCACAAGACCGGCAGTCAGAACATTAACACCAGAAAATAAAAAAAGCTTTCACGCCGAAAATTTTTAAGAGATTCGTTTTATTTGCAACGAAATTGCTCTGTGCGGAATAAACATAATTTTTTAATTGACAAAGAAAACCTGTGAAATAAAAATTAACCGAAAAGTGAGTTGATCCCAAAGGTGCCAGTGAGAGTGGTTGATTAAAGGTTTTCTTGGCTCTTCCAGCGTGGCCGTACTTCTGGTCCGCACGAGGACGGCCACGGGTTTTCTATTTTTTTTGCCTTCGTCGCAAAAAAAAAGGGTAAAAAAACAGAGCTGCAGCAGTAGAGGGATCCAGCCACTCCATCCATTGCCCTACTCCCTTATCCCCCTCGTGGTGCGTCGGCCAGAGTCCGAGAAGAGGAAGCGACTTGGAGAAGCCGGGATCGCCAGAGGGCCACACAAGGAAAAAAGTCAAGTGAGTCCGTTCCAACGCCGGGGTAGCCGACCGCCGGGTGTCCCGTAGGAAAATCCTGGCATAGGGAGCGTGCCGATTGGGGTGCTGCAAAAAAAAAAAAAAGCCAGAATTAGATTATAAGAAAAGAGTCAAAAAAATCATAAATCGAGGCGAGTGTCGTCTCGAGTGCCTGCCAATTGAAAAAAAAGGGAAAATAGATTTATAAATTTAAATTTAAAATAAAATAAAAGCAAAGGGAAAACCCGGTGACACATGCTAGTCTTAGTGTAATTTGAGCCCGGCTAGCCAATGGGATAAAGATAAATATATACATATAAAAAAAAATATCTATAGAATTTCTATTCCTTCACTTGCTGAAAGAGCTCTTGAGGTAGGTTAAGGTAGATTTAAGTTATCATTCTGCCCTGAAACGGGGAACCAATATATTATATTTATATATTTACTTGTGTGCCGATGCGTCCGTTGGCGTAATTTTCGTTAAATGTTGTCCTTGATCCTCGCCATGTTTCACCGGTGAGTGACCTAGCCATAGTAGGCAGCGATAGCGATCGACATAATTTTGTTAATTTTTTTGTTGTCGGTGTTGTTTAAAGTCTGAAAAGGAATTAAATAAGGAAACATGTTAGTTAGTAAGATTATCATTAATACATTGTCCACCTAAACCGAACAACCACAATGTGTTGCTAAATTTTCGCAGAAGGGGGGGGGGGTGGATCGTCTTTTGACCGCCGTGGACACGAAGTAGGCTGATATGGATGGATGACGCCAGCACATGGGCAGCTGGAGGATGAGTCCGCTGCAGGAAGGGTGGGTGCGCCAGGATTCCGGTCTGGGATCCAATTCTGGAATATAGGAACAGCGGTAGTATGTTTGTTTAGTTAATGTTTTTTTTTGTTGCTTGTTGGAGTATTTATTGTCGGTTGAAAGTAGAGGTTAGCGATGACACTTGTAGGTGTCTGTCGACATTCGGGATTGTGCGGTCTGCTAGGCTTTGGGATGGACCTTACTCCTGGGATCCGTTGAGCCAGCCGGCGTAGCCTAATGAAGAACAAAGCAGATCCGTAACAGTATGGCGCCCAATCGGAAGAACATGGTGGCTGTTAAGCCACGGCCTGTCTTCTACACAAAAAAAAAAAATTTAAATCGTCTGTCGAGAAGACTCCTACAAATCCCCTTTTGGTCAGGATGTCGGTCCTCCTGATGACTTATGAGGCATTAGTAGGTGACCCGTAATTGCGCAGGGTATGGAGTGATGTTCGGACTAAATTGGAGGGAGTAGAGTAGAGTCAGATTAGAAACATCAAGGAGACGGTGAACATTTCTAAAGGCACCGGTATGTCACCAATCCTTGTTTTGCAGAGAGGTTGGTCTGCGACCGATAGCCATTGCCTGGTGGCACCAGAAATGGGCATCAAACCTTTGTAAAAATTAAGATTTTATGTAGAGTAGTTTCCGTTGTTTTTGGTGTACTCACTATTTGTCTTGTTTTGTGTATCGTCGACAAATGAGATTGTGTTGACTCTGGTTTCCAGGGGTTTGCTTGCTGGTGACCCAGGATGGTATGGGACTGTCCTGCGTAGCATCAGTCGCACAGCACATTCAGGCGAAGACGATACCTGAAGCGAGAGTCAAGTAAGAGTGAAAGAGTGGTCTTGGATGCCATCCATCAACCCAAATGATGGATAGAGCATCTGATACACACTCAAGATGCATAGATATATCTGTTCCTAATTAGTGTTCCAGAATAGTGCGCAGTAAAGTGCTGGGAGAGTCGTCCATGGCCGGATAGTGATCCTTTTCCCCCCCACTTATCCAAGAATTTATCTGAAAATAGAAGGAAAATAAACTCATTAGTTTTTGGTGAAAAAACAGGCCCTTGCGTGGTATTAGCGGAGTATAGATTATTTATTTATTATTTATTCAATTTTTTTTGTCATTTATTATTCATAGATTATTTATTTATTATTTATTCATTTTTTTTGTCATTTATTATTCATAGATTATTTATTTGATATTTATTGTTGCTATATATTATTCAATATTTCTTTCAGTCCTGATTTATTAGAATTTTTAGGTAGATTTCATTATTATTCATTATAAACTCAATATTTGAATTTTTGTTATTTATCTTCCGTGCTTGTCATTCGTTGTGATTTCTATTGAAACACATATATATATTTCGGTGGGAAATAAATCAGGAAAATGTCGGACGAGGGTAGAGATCTAAATTGGTCTGATCAGAGCCATCATCAGCTTAGATCGCGAGGTCCTCTGAGAGACGGAGATAGAGAGCAAGCGTTAGGAGAAGGGGCGTCAGCATTGCCATCAACACGGTTGTCTGGGACGTTACCAAGGACGCCAATGAACTACCGAAAGCAGCAACCTCCAGACGGGCAGAAGCCTGAAACGGTACAGCCGTCAGGTCAGCGAGAGCAGCTGGTGGAATTACCAATATATAATCTTGGCTCAGAGGAAAAATCTGCAGTGAATGCTGCACTAGCCCAGGCGCAGGAAACCCATCGACGGTCGTTGGAGTTGGGGATTAGCGATGCAATGCGTGAGGAGGTGCGCACAGGATTCACCGAAATGATGAAAATGCTGAACGACTTGCTGAGGCCTGTCAGCGCGCAGCCGCCTCCACGTACGGCGGAGAAAGCTCTTGGAACAAGCACTCAGCCTGGCAGGCTAGCAGGGGCATCGAAGAACACAGAGCAAGCAAGAGGAAAAACGAGCCAGGGAGCGATTCCGAAGGCCAGCCGGCAGGACGACCCCGACCAACGTCAAAGGGATAGACCACCAATGCCGCCACCGAAGCCAAAAAGGTCTAGCTCGGAGGGTAGCAGTTCGGATGATAACATGGACCTAAGGGCGTACACCTGGCGGAATTCAGCGACCGCTAATTGGCGAGTCGAGGATCAGAGTGAGGACGGATCCACAAGAGAACGGGTATACGCCAATTCATCCGCAACTCGGGACAGGCAATTCTGGAGGATTGAGAGGTGGAACGTATCGTTCGATGGCGTGGATGACAAGAACTCAGTCGAGGATTTTGTTTTTCGACTGGAGTTCCTGCAGAAGCAGTATCAGTGCCCATGGGGAGAAGTGTTGCGCAGTTTCCATACGCTTCTGCATGGACGCGCTCGAGAATGGTACTGGGTCCACGTCAGACAGTTTAAAATCGACAAGTGGTCCCAGTTACGACGCGCTCTGCTCGACCGATTCAAGGGCCATCAAACTGAGCATGATAAGATGCACGAGCTATTGCAGCGCGAGCAGCAGCCGGGTGAAGCAGTGGAGGACTTCATCCACCATATGGGTCAACTCGCGTCGCGGATGAAGAAGCCTTTGTTACAGCGAGAACTGGTGAAGATCGTTAAAAAGGGATTGCGGGAAAATATAGCTCGGTATGTCTACGCAATCGACGTTTATACCCTGAACGAGTTGCGTGAGGAGTGTAAGGAAGTGGAGAGATCCTTCTGTCGTCGAGGACGCTCTGCTTATGCGCAGCCAACTCGATACGATCCAGCACGTAAGCCGATGGTGAATGAGGTGGATATGCAGCCACTCGAGGAGGAAACTTCGCCAGAAGAAGTAGAAGAAGTGCGCATGGGAACCAGACCAAAGCCCAGGATAACGTGCTGGAACTGTGGGCAACCAGATCACGTTTTTAGAGACTGCTTGTCACGAGAGCGGAAGATCTTCTGCTACAAATGTGGAAAACCGGACACTTTAAGCCCACAGTGCGTCAATTGTCCGGGAAATGCCCGATCGAGCGCGTTGAAGGCGGGAGAAGCGCGTTCGAAGTAAAAGACCGCGAATCTACTGAGGAAGGAAAAGATATAAATAAGAATAGCAGTAAGATACTATATAACGGCAGAAAATTGAGTGGCCTACCTTACGAAGAACGACTGCGGGCGTATATGGAAGTCCGCAACAGGATCTTTGGGGAACGACAGTTGGAGGGAATGCGTTTACTCTCACGTCGTGTGAAAAAGACTCGCGAACGATTTCGGAAGCGCAGATTAACGAGGCAACATTTGGTAGAAGCAGTACAACGGGATGGCCATTTGGATCAACGCGCATTTGCTGAAGTTGAACTAGCAGGAAGGAGATTAAGAGGCCTCTTGGACACAGGAGCGTCGGTGAGCTTGTTGGGTCGTGGCTGCCGAGAGTTGACGGAGGAGCTTGGCATTCCGGTTCAAGCATACACGTCATCAGTGAAGACCGCATCTGGAGAGGATCGAGCCATCATAGGAAGGATAAAATTACCTGTAAAATATGACAATTTAATAAAAGAGATGACATTTTATATGTGTCCATATTTACATCAGCCAATGTACCTGGGTATAGATTTTTGGAGAACCTTTGATCTCGCTCCACAGATCCTTGGGTCCGTAGGAATTGCTGGCGAAGAAGCCTCAGTCTGCGAACTGGTAGTTCCAACAGATAATGTAGAATATTATCGAGGTGATGACGTGGAGGATCCTGATCTTGAGATGTGGGACCTGGAAGGAAAGGAGAAGGCTCAATTAGAAGCTGTAAAGAATAAGTTCCTGACGTTCGAGAGTTCTGGCCTTGGAAAGACGCAGCTTCTTAAACACGAGATCAAGTTGGTCGAAGGAACCGAACCTATCAAGGATAGACACTATCCATTGTCACCAGCAAAACAAGAGGTTGTTTGGGCTGAGGTGGACAAGATGCTTCAACTTGGCGTCATTGAGGAGAGCGAAAGTCCATGGAGTAACCGGACTACTGTGGTCATGAGACCAGGAAAGAACAGGTTTTGCCTAGATGCGCGTAAACTTAATAAGGTCACGATCAAGGACGCATATCCGTTGCCGTGTATAGAAGGCATCCTTTCCCGCATTGATCAGACGCATTATATTTCGAGCGTAGATTTGAAATTTGCGTTCTGGCAGATAGAGTTGGAAGAGAAGAGCAAGTCCTATACGGCGTTCACTGTGCCTGGGCGTCCGCTCTATCAATTTAGGTATATGCCTTTTGGTCTCTGCAATGCGGCACAGCAACTCTGTCGATTGATGGATAAAGTTATTCCATCCACATTGCGATCAAACGTTTTTGTGTATCTGGACGACCTGCTAATAATTTCGGAGGATTTTGACACCCATCTGCACTATTTAGGATTAGTGGCAGAATGTTTGAGAAAGGCAAATCTCACTATTGGGTTGAGCAAATCCAAGTTCTGTTTCAAAAGGCTCAACTACCTAGGGTTCATTGTTGGAGGTGGAACCTTACGCACAGATCCGAGTCGAGTGATGGCTATACGGAATATGCAGAATCCGAAGTCCATCAAAGAGGTTCGCAGCTTTTTGGGTACGGCCGGGTGGTACAGACGATTTATAAAAAACTTTGCCGAGATTTCCGTTCCACTCACTGATACCTTGAAGAAAAAGAGTGGAAAGTTCGAGTTAAGTATCGAAGCCATTGAAGCAGTGAGAAATTTGAAACAAGCACTCACTACTGCGCCGGTACTGGTACACGCAGACTTCCATAGAAGATTCTTTGTACAATGCGACGCGTCGCAGTACGGAGTAGGAGCAGTGTTGTTCCAACTGGACGACGAGCAGCAGGAGAGACCAATTGCGTTCTTCTCCGCAAAGTTGAACAAACACCAGGTCAACTATACGGTGACCGAAAAGGAGTGCTTGGCGGCGATCCTAAGCATCCAGAAATTCAGACCGTACATTGAAATGATGCCGTTCACGGTGATTACGGATCATGCAAGTTTGCAGTGGCTCATGAGTCTCAAGGATTTGAGTGGGAGATTGGCGAGGTGGTCATTGCAGCTGCAGGCGTATGATTTCGACATAAAATACAAGAAAGGGGCCGAAAACCTTGTAGCGGACACTTTATCCCGACTTATAGAAGAGGTTGAAGTGACACCTGAGTCCATATTGGGATTTCAGACGACTGAATTTGAGTCAGCTGAATACCAAGCCTTGGTGCAAGAGGCAAAAAGTCAACCAGAGAATTTGCCCGATTTAAAGGAGCACAACGGACTGCTGTTTAAGCGAATCAACCGCGATGATCTGGTTGACGAGATGGAAGGCACCAGTTGGAAGCTGTGGGTGCCAGAGTCGTTGACAGCCGGAATGATCCACAAGGTCCACACTGAGAATACGTCAGCACATGGAGGGATAGCCAAAACGCTGCATTTATTGCGCAGGCAATATTATTGGCCGGGGATGGCAGTTCAGGTCAGAGATTTCGTAAGAAGATGCGAAGCCTGTAAAGAAGTTAAGGCACAGAATTATCGTATGCAGGCTGAAATAGGAAAGGAAGTCCAAACCGATCGCCCATTTCAGAAATTATACATAGATTTTCTGGGGAAATATCCGAGGTCGAAACGTGGACATGCGTGGATCTTCATTGTGGTAGATCACTTCTCGAAGTTCACGTTCTTGAAGGCGATGCGAGAGGCCACGGCCGGCAATGTAGTAGACTTCCTGGTGCACGAGGTATTCTTCAAATTCGGCGTGCCAGAGGTAATACACTCGGACAATGGTCGTCAGTTCATCTCCAAGGCTTTCGAATCCATGATGGAAGCGTTCGGAGTCACTCATCTGCGCACACCGGTTTATTCTCCGCAGAGTAACGCTGCTGAGCGGGTGAATCGGACGGTCCTGGCTGCGATACGGACTTACTTGGATGAGGATCATCGTGAGTGGGACATGTACTTACCCGAAGTGGAGGTGGCCATCAGAAATGCTGTACACACTGCCACTGGAGTAACTCCGTTCTTCGCTGTCTTCGGGCAGCATATGTTCCTGAACGGGGCGAGCTACAAACTGGCGAGGAAGCTGAGATCATTGGCTGACCACGAGGTAGAGCATCTGGAGGCTAAAGATAAGCTGGCGATAATTCGAGAGAGGATCAAGGAGAACTTGCATGTGGCATACGAACGCAGTCGACAGCGATACAATCAGCGTGCCCGAGTTCTGCAGCTAGTGCCAGGTCAAGAGGTGTGGAGGCGCAACTTTGCATTGAGCGATTTTGGCAAATCATTCAACGCTAAATTCGCCAGGAAATTCGTCAAGAGCCGAGTTGTGCGGGCCATAGGACAAAATGCATACGAGCTCGAGGATCTGCAAGGAAGAACAATAGGGGTGTATCACGCCAAGGATATCCGTACGTGAGGTCCATGTACAGCCTCTGACAACCCGTGATGTGGGCAACCGCTGAAGTTCTCTGATCCGAACGTGTGTAGGAACAAACCGTGGGTGTGGCCTTCGTTGGGCGTGGCATATCTTGTAGCCGGCTGGTCACCGGAAAGAAAGAGGATAGGCATTAATTAACTTTTTGTATAGGTATTTTGGGATAAATGCGCACGCAGCTTGGGTTTTGCCAATTTTTGTTGTCCCAATCTGCGTGATGGTGTTGCATTTGTTTACGTTCATTTAAGTATAAATAGGTTATCGATAGGTTAGAGATGATCGTGGGAGGTAGGTAGCGGCCAAATTTCTCATAGGTGGCAACGCCCTCGAGCTTAGTAGCAGTGGCGCCCTCTAGGAAATTAAGATGGGCTTGAGGCGGTAGGCTTATCCCAATCGCAGGGGAGGGGTAGAGAGGAAGTGGACCTCAAGCTCAAGCTCGCTCTTCTCACCGGCTGTCCGTTGGTTGGCGTTCAAAACGGCCAATGACCCTATGTAGAAGCAGGCGGGAAATGACTTTGAGGTAGGTCAGGCTTAGGGGACGGTGGGATTGGAGACGAGCCCATATATGGGGGTGGTAATGGGTGCCAAGAGGCAGTCCAGAATCAAATCACAAGACCGGCAGTCAGAACATTAACACCAGAAAATAAAAAAAGCTTTCACGCCGAAAATTTTTAAGAGATTCGTTTTATTTGCAACGAAATTGCTCTGTGCGGAATAAACATAATTTTTTAATTGACAAAGAAAACCTGTGAAATAAAAATTAACCGAAAAGTGAGTTGATCCCAAAGGTGCCAGTGAGAGTGGTTGATTAAAGGTTTTCTTGGCTCTTCCAGCGTGGCCGTACTTCTGGTCCGCACGAGGACGGCCACGGGTTTTCTATTTTTTTTGCCTTCGTCGCAAAAAAAAAGGGTAAAAAAACAGAGCTGCAGCAGTAGAGGGATCCAGCCACTCCATCCATTGCCCTACTCCCTTATCCCCCTCGTGGTGCGTCGGCCAGAGTCCGAGAAGAGGAAGCGACTTGGAGAAGCCGGGATCGCCAGAGGGCCACACAAGGAAAAAAGTCAAGTGAGTCCGTTCCAACGCCGGGGTAGCCGACCGCCGGGTGTCCCGTAGGAAAATCCTGGCATAGGGAGCGTGCCGATTGGGGTGCTGCAAAAAAAAAAAAAAGCCAGAATTAGATTATAAGAAAAGAGTCAAAAAAATCATAAATCGAGGCGAGTGTCGTCTCGAGTGCCTGCCAATTGAAAAAAAAGGGAAAATAGATTTATAAATTTAAATTTAAAATAAAATAAAAGCAAAGGGAAAACCCGGTGACACATGCTAGTCTTAGTGTAATTTGAGCCCGGCTAGCCAATGGGATAAAGATAAATATATACATATAAAAAAAAATATCTATAGAATTTCTATTCCTTCACTTGCTGAAAGAGCTCTTGAGGTAGGTTAAGGTAGATTTAAGTTATCATTCTGCCCTGAAACGGGGAACCAATATATTATATTTATATATTTACTTGTGTGCCGATGCGTCCGTTGGCGTAATTTTCGTTAAATGTTGTCCTTGATCCTCGCCATGTTTCACCGGTGAGTGACCTAGCCATAGTAGGCAGCGATAGCGATCGACATAATTTTGTTAATTTTTTTGTTGTCGGTGTTGTTTAAAGTCTGAAAAGGAATTAAATAAGGAAACATGTTAGTTAGTAAGATTATCATTAATACATTGTCCACCTAAACCGAACAACCACAATGTGTTGCTAAATTTTCGCAGAAGGGGGGGGGGGGGTGGATCGTCTTTTGACCGCCGTGGACACGAAGTAGGCTGATATGGATGGATGACGCCAGCACATGGGCAGCTGGAGGATGAGTCCGCTGCAGGAAGGGTGGGTGCGCCAGGATTCCGGTCTGGGATCCAATTCTGGAATATAGGAACAGCGGTAGTATGTTTGTTTAGTTAATGTTTTTTTTTGTTGCTTGTTGGAGTATTTATTGTCGGTTGAAAGTAGAGGTTAGCGATGACACTTGTAGGTGTCTGTCGACATTCGGGATTGTGCGGTCTGCTAGGCTTTGGGATGGACCTTACTCCTGGGATCCGTTGAGCCAGCCGGCGTAGCCTAATGAAGAA
Organism: Lordiphosa magnipectinata; assembly: GCA_037044535.1. NCBI lineage: Eukaryota > Metazoa > Arthropoda > Insecta > Diptera > Drosophilidae > Lordiphosa > Lordiphosa magnipectinata. Next base: position 22,420 of record JBAMBO010000080.1, on the reverse strand, counting down.
CAAAGCAGATCCGTAACAAGGTAAAGGCCTGTTCTGAGAAGCGCGGAAAATTTAGCTCGCTAAATTGCACATAATAAATTTAGCATCCACATAAATTATTAGTGAGCCCATATATAAGTCAAAGAGACCAAATACAGAAACGGCCACACTGGGGATCAGCTGTTTTGTTTTGTTTACAAACAAAAGTTGAAAGTGTTTTTTTTTCAAAAATAGTTTAATTAAGCTGCGCAACAGGAACACAGATATGTATGTTGATGGAGGTAGCGGCATCAAATTCCGGTTCAAGGAGTTGGGTGAGGATCAAATTATTGCCCGTTTGAGACACACTTGGAGTAGGTGCAGATCGAGGAGGAGGCCTACAAGTCTATTTTACGAATATTGGGAGATGATATGCGTCCTGCCATCGTCTTAATGGGGTCGAGCATGTCGTCAACAAGGCTGATCTGTTTGAGATGTCGGGCATAATCCCGGACTTCTACTTGAAGGATTATTTGGAAGTCTGCCGTTCGGGCAACAGTAATCGTTTGGATAAGTTTGTACAAGAGATTGGGTCATCCGCCTACAGTGTGGGTCAGCTGAAGCAGTTTGTGGAGTACATAGTGCTTCATGCGGCACTGACGAATGCCCAGATATGCGACAATATGGGGGGGGTAGCACTTTTGATGCTAGATTCAAAGTTGGTTGAATATGCATTTCTTTGTAGGAATGCTGCTATCGTCTCCAGGACGGCGGCTCGGAGTATCTGCAAATCATGGATTTGGGCTGTGCCATCATTTTAGCTCTCAAGTGAAACGCAATGCTAAAGATTGGAAAATATATTTTTAGTTTTCAAACAAAATTATTGTTTTATTTCAAAATCCTCCTCCTGGCGTTCACGTTTGACAGCCACGCCCACACTGCTGGAGCTGGCAGTGCTGCCCACAGCAGTCGTTTCGCTATCCAACTCTATTTTTAGCTGGTCCGCAGTGGTGGTAAACTTGATGACCGGGTTTGGATGTCACCACCTGTTTGTTTGGCATCCACCGAGTGCGGACGCTTGCGTCCGTTGGCATAGGAGACGATTTTAGGGGTATGGCACTCCAGTGCTGATTTCGTAACTTTCTTGGGCTGATTTGTGGCCCTTAGCTAATAGTTTCCTCACGATTGAATCTCTCGGTGCGTTTTCTTTTGGGTTCATGTTTCCCGTGCATTGTCGATTTTGACGTCAAAAAAATGAGCTGCTTATATTTCCGCTATGGCATCAGCTGTTCATTCAATCCACTCACGACCCACACCGCTATCGATACGTCAACTATCGATAGGCCAATTGTCTATTTATTTAGCGCGTCTCAGAATTCAGAAACGAAATTCCGACGCGGAAAGTTTCCGCCACTGTTTTTTTTATATGGAGTGCGTCATAAAAATTTATTTTCCGCGCTTCTCAGAACAGGCCTTAAGTCTCTCTCTCTCTCTCTCTTTCTCTCTCTCTCTCTCTCTCTCTCTCACTCTCTCTCTCTCTCACTAAGATTGCTGCTGAACGCAATGCTTAGATTATGCTTAGGGTGGGTGGTGGGTGTTAACTGACCGTTGTTTGCTCATAACTTGAGTATCGTTCATCCGATCTTTATTATTCCTTCAGCAAATCAATAAATAATTTTGAGTACTAGATATCTCTAGAAAGTACAAACCATCTATCATCAAAACTGTAGGAGATATGACGTTTTTTCCAAATTGCGGGGGCGTGAGGGGGCGTGGCTAAAATTGAAAATAAACTTGATCTGCGTGCAGACAATAGGAGTCTACATTTCAAATTTGGTTGCTCTAGCTCTTCTAGTCTCTGAGATCTAGGTGTTCATACAGACAGACGGACAGGCGGACATGGCTATATCGAATCGGCTGTTGATGCTGATCAAGAATATATATACTTTATATGGTCGGAAATGATTCCTTCTGGCTGTTACATACATTTGCACGACTTTCGTATACCCTTTTACTCTACGAGTAACGGGTATAAAAAGTTGATAGCGTCGAGACCGAAAAACTCTGAAAGGTTGTGATGGTAGACAAAATCCTTCGCTGGGTTTGGTCTGGTTAGCTGCCGTTTTTTTTTAATGCTCTTTGAAGTTTTCAGCTTCTGATTGGGATTCGCAGCTCCATATCTCGTAAACTATGTATTTGGAATTTCGCAAGTCAAAAGAGTCACATTGTTATACTCAAAATTACAAAGATGTCTTAAAATTATCATGTTTTCCCCTCATTTTGTACTATTTTTCAACTTTGTCTTGAAAACTGTAACGAATTTGACTAAGCAATGCAGGACTAAAACGTAGCTTGGACTTAAATAAACAAACAATTGGAACATACCAAGTTCATTCGATTGGTCCTTTGTATAGTTACGAGCCCTTAAGCATGTAGAATTGGAACCAAAACTCGAAAAATGGCAATTTTGGGTACCAATTGGCTGACACAGTCAAAAATTTCGATTGTTTTGTATTAAATCAAGAAAACAGCAATACAGTAATTTCGCAAAGTTTTGTCAAAATCTGTCGGAAAATGGGGTTCTGCTAGAAATTTTTTTGATTTTAATGCTAGCGTTCTTCAAATCTAACGTTTCAAAAACAGCATTTGCAAGGCAACTAAAAGCTTCGGCACAGACGAAGTTAGCAATTTATGTAAAACTGTAGCTGTATACCTGGCGTTCCCTGGGTCCTTTGCATTGAATGGATATGTTTCATATGAGAGCGTTTATATCCAAGTTTGAACTGACAACAAGTTGATATTAACATTTTAATCCTCAGATCAAATTTCCAGTTCATAGTTTAAATAATTTCTAAGAAATTTTGAATGTCTAACACTCACAATATAAAGCTGAAAACCAATTTTCCATATCACAGCCAAAATTTCTGAGATGCGGACTTGAACCACTCATTAACTGATTCAAACGGCTGGTTCACTAAAATCAAAACAGGTCACCAAACCCCACATACATATAAATAATGGTCAGCACGCCATAATGTTTGTAATAAAAACCAAAAACGGTTTCCCTATTATAAAACAAGCAAAAATACCTTGTGTATTTACAAAAAAACTCGTGGCCCTGCTAAGGAGGATCATTGGACGGATAGCCCAACCACCTAGCAGCAGCTATAAGCAACAGAATTAATTACAACAAATTGGTAAACAAACATCTTCAAACAAAAAACCATAGCCGAAATTCGGGCTGCGAATTTATAATAGTGTAATTCCTATGTCTTTATTCGCCCCTTTTCAGAGTATAAATACTAACTGGTTGTTTGGTTGAAGTGTGAACAGCAAAACAAGTCCGCTGATGAGAGAATTTGGTTATTCTCGAAACAGCGATCGTTGTACGGACATACCCAATTGCTATTCCAAAATGTTGTTAATTAATCTGTTGGTTTGTGTTGGTTATAAAAAGGCTTATAATCAACCAAAAAAGACCTTGAGCTATCCAGTTGTAACACTAACTTCTTAATGCTATCAAGTTTTCAGTTCATAGCTAAATTAAGTTCTGAGATATACCTCCGAACTACTTTTAAACCGGTTCGATACCGGTCCCAATTCATTAAAATATCCAACTTCTTATTACCATAGAAAAAAGAATATTTATTGATGATTCATTGGATGATTTTTCTATCCATTTTGACTGGATATTTTTTATAAAAAAGAAATAGAATATAAATAATATCCATTCTTAGATTTTCATCCAATGGAGCTCATGGAGCTATACATTAAATAACTTCTCCATTGTTACAGCCTGTGTACAGCCTAAATTTCAAGTTCATACATTAAATAACTTCTCCATTATACCAACCTACAGTCTAAATTTTACATTCATATTTAAAATAACTTCTGAGATATGGTTCTGAGCCACTTTTAAACCGGTTCAAAATCGGTCCTGAAAGAGTAAAATGTCCAGCTCCATATTACCAACCTACAGAACACATTTCCAGTGCATAGCTTGAATGACTTCTGAGATATACATAGCTCTGAACCACTTTTACCACTTTCGAACCGGTTCACAGACTTGAGATATAGCCTTTGACTCTTTCCTGATCAGCATGAATATACTGTGAAAATTTCGTGCAGATCGGTTTAGCGGTTTAGACGCCTATAAGGAACAAACATACATACAAACATACTTTCACTTTAATATATACATATGTATTGATTGTTTTTAGCGGACTTAGATCATTTTCCAATATAAACAAGATGTGTGCAATCATAACTTAAGTCAGACATGCGGTTCAAATTATGCAAATAGGCTAAATCCGCTGTCTACAGTCATATTTATGTTATATTTTTTGTATATATTTCATGGCGACAGCGGAATCGATATGATCAGACAATTTGCCGGGGAGGCACTTTTGTTTTATTATTTTACTTATTGGGTTTTAAGTTATTTTTATTGTAAACTTTCTTCTTGAATTGGAGTTGCAATCGTTGCTTATTGTTTATGTATATATTCAAGCGAAATTGTTGTTGTTCTAGCGCATCAATTTTTGTCGTCAGTGTGATGCCTCATATCAGGATGGTAGCGGATCAGCGTTTATGAGTGTCTATATGGCGACATGTTGCCGCGTCAGTTTGACGAAGGCTCCTCCTCTTACTCTTGTTATTTTTACCACTGGGATAGTGGCTATTCGCTCCTCCTGCTGACGTCTTCAATCTTAATAGGCTTGATCAGCAATAGAAAGGGGGACAAGCAAGAACCGGCGAAGGGCTGTCAGAAATGCATTCAATGCAAATGCAACGGACTTTAAGCAATAAAACACAGCGAAGTATGCCAAGAGAGCGAACAGCTTTTTAGTCGCTGCACACTGGGCCAGCGGGCCGATATTTTAGACAAAAGTCAAAACGACTGTCGGAAATGATTTTGAATAAATAAAGCTATTTTATGCCAAAATTGGGAACCATTTCACAAAATGTTTTTTGAATGCCAAAGTTGATTTTACTTAAAAAAAAATGCAACAAATATAACAAGAAAGAAAGTCGACTATAACATACTCTGTACCCCAAAAGTTAGTATATCAGGCATGTTCTCAATTCCGCTACTTTTTGAAAAGTAAATCGAATGCAATTCCGCTTCGGTTTCGTTGCTCTCTTTTTACTTTTTGCAAACCACCGGTCCAAGCGGGATCGGCACTCAATACATAAGAGAGAAACCACAAATCCAAGCAATACAATCGAAACTGGAAGAGTCGAAAATGAGAGAAGCGCAATTTTTCGTTTTGATTGGCACAGGCAAAATCTGGACACATTTGACAAAAAATTCTTTGTAAATTGATCAGGGATCGTAACGATTATAATTTTTAAAATATAAATTACTTTTAAGAATTATTTTTCTTATAAAAATTTAAAAGATAAAAATTTAATAGAGAGAGATAAGAGTTATTTTCCAACTTTTATTTTAAAAATAGAAAATGAAAATTGATTTTCAATATCTTTTAAATCAAGCGGTGCATTACAAAAGGAGTCATATATCTATGTTTCAATAGCTTTCCATTGATATATCACATGTGAAGAGAATCGAAGAAAGTCGGTCAAGCCCATACTGTAACTTACTCTGTACCTGCGAAATTGAATGCTCAGTGTTTCACTACCAGAGTTTATATAAGTATGAAAGTTCGACAGCACTAGGGATGCAAACTGGCTCTGAACCGAACTAAAAACAACCGAACCGCTAGTCCGTGCTCAAAAACCAAACAGCGAACCAAACCGATGTTCTTTTAAAACAGCCAAACCCATCTGAAAACTGCACGCTTACCGAAGACTGTATAAGTCTCCGCTATTTGGCTGCTCCAGTGGCTTAAGCCCGAACCGATCCAGTCCGAATTCTCGTTTGGGTTGCACTCCTTAACAGCAAATTTGTGCAAAGTATCTGAAAACCAAAAATGCAATGACAATGCATTTTTCAGCATGCTTCAATTTTGAGGAACAATATTTTTATACCCTTGCGGAGAGTATATTAAAATTGTCCAGATGTTTGTAACGCATAGAAGGAAGCATCTCCGACCACATAAAGTATATATATTCTTGATCAGCATGACGAGCTGAGTTGATATAGCCATGTCCGTCTGTCCGTCCGTCCGTCTGCTTCTATGCTATCTCCTCCGTCAGTTTAAAAGCTATCTTAACCAAACATTGCACGAAGCCTTTTGGTACAAATACGCTGCACATTTGTCGGAACCGGCCGGATCCGATGACTATAGCGCACAGCTGCCATAGGTACGATCGGTCAAAAAACTAGTTTTAGTGAGAAAAACTTTTTTGTTTACAATGCAATCGCCCCCAAACCGCATTTTTCAATTTTCTATGATTTTACATAATTCCACCAAGTTTGATGAAAATCGGACAACTATATAGTATAGCTGTCATACAAAAATTAGTTCAGAGAAAAAGTCTTAGTAGAATTACCTTTTTTGTTTTCAATGCTATCGCTCCCAAACAAGTTACTGATCAATACTATATGCTACCACACAATTCTGCCAAGTTTGATTCAAATCGGATGGCTATAGCATATAGCTGCCATAGGAACGATCGGTTAAAAAAGAAGTTCTATTGAGAAAAACTTTTTTGTTTTCAATGGTAGCGTCTTTAAGCTTTCCAGTTATGAATATTATCGGTTTCCACACATTTTTGACGAGTTTGATCCAAATCTGATGAATACATCGTATAGCTGCCATATAAAAACTGGCAAGCAAATGGTCTAAGTAGTGGCGTCATCTATTGCTGAGTTTGGAAAATAACTCAGCTAAGAATGTTCGACGAAAAACATCTAAATCCTTAATTTATATAAAATAAAGAAGCTACAAGGGTATATAAACTTCGGTCGAGCCGAAGTTAGCTTTCCCCTATTTTTTATTCAATCTGAAGACAAGTTGCACCTCAAGTCAGACATAACCCATTTTAGAGCAGAAAATGCCCTTTCAACTGACACTTGGGTTGCTGGTACGCAATGGAGCACTTTCGCCAATTGATACAACCGAGGATACATTTATCTTTTGTGTTCCCAGTACTTCATTATATTCTCACTTATTTCACTTGGATTGGGGGAGTATGCGCTTTTTTCGGTTATCGCTAATTTGATATCAGGATCATCCTCCCCACCTCCCCCATTAAAAAACTCGTTAAGAATGCTTTGTGGACTAGTGTAAACTTGACTCGTCGATGGATGCGATACTTGCAATGAAACGGGGTCCTTCTCTGGTGCGCTATTCTGCTTACAATTAAAATACATTTAGGATCTATATGAATATTATGCATTTTGAAAAAACTTACCATTTCATTAAGGATAAGTATTTGCCGCATTAGGTGTGTTAAGTGATTTCTGGCAAATTTAAGTTGAGTAGGACTTTTAAACCCTGAGAATTCGCGGATCCAAGTAAATTGAAGAGACAACAGCTTCATTCTGGCACTGAATCGATAAAGAATTGTGGTAGCCTTACTATTGATTCTTCAAGGACAAATAATATATCAATGGAAAGGTATTGAAACATAGATCATAGATATAGGACTACTGCAATGTAATTGTAATTTACCGCTTGGTTTAAAAGATATTCAAAATTTTACAAGAAATTTTTATTTTCAATTTAAATTTAAATTAAAATAAGATTTATTATTCAATTTTTTATTTTAAAAGTGAAAATAAAAGTTTATCCTGTATTTGGATTGGTCTCTCAAATTTCGGATATGGGGGCGTCTCCAAAAATAGTTAGAACACTTATTTGGCATTGATTTTTTTAAAGACCATAACTCTTATTTGCGGTCCCTGAAATTTATTAAAGGCTTAAATGCAAATCAAATTTCACTAACAATTTCCAAATTGATCACAGAATTAAAATAATTCACTTTATGTACATCCAGCAATTTTATTTGGCAAATCAATATGCGTAGAAAGTACAAACCAACTATCTACAAAACTGTGGGAGATATGACGTTTTTTCCAAATTGCGGGGGCGTGGCTTAAATTAAAAATAAGCTTAATCTGTCTGCAAGTATAAGAAGCTTATGTTCCATACACATCAAACCATCTCTGAGATCTCTTCGTTCATGCGGACAGACAGACAGACAGATGGACAGACGGACGGACGGACATGGCTATATCGCCTCGGCTGTTGATTCTGATCAAGAATATATATACTTGATAGGGTCGGATACGATTCCTTATCTCTGTTACATATTTTTGCACTAACTTAATATACTCTGTGTACCTTTGGTTCAAAATATAAAAATAGCGGAAAGTTAACTTAGACTCGGCCGAAGCTCGTATAATTTATGTAAATTAAGGTTTTAAAAGATTTTCGTCGAATATTCTTAGCTGAGTTATTTCCCAAACTCAGCCACTACTTTGGCCATTTGCTTGCCTGTTTGTTATATGGCAACTATAGGACATATTCATCAGATTTTGACCAAACTTCCCACAATTGTGTGGAAATCGATAATATTCATAGCTGGAAAGTAAAAATCCGCTACCATTGAAAACAAAAAAGTTTTTCTCAATAGAACTAGATTTTCGACCGATCGTTCCTATGGCAGCTATATGCTATAGTCATCTGATTTGGATCAAACTTGGCAGAATTGTGTGGTAGCATATAATATTGATCAGTAACAAGTTTGGGAGCGATAGCATTGAAAAGTTTTTCCTACTAAGACTTTTTTCGAAACTATATTTTGTATGGCAGCTATACTATATAGTTGACTGATTTTCATCAAACTTAGTGGAATTGTGTAAAAGCATAGAAAACTTATAAATACGAGGATTGGGGACGTTCGCGTTAAACACAAATAAGTTTTTCTAACTAAAACTACTTTTCGACCGATAGTTCCTATGGCAGCTATATGCTATAGTCATTCGATCCGGCCGGTTCCGACAAATGTGCAACGTATTTCTACCAAAAGGCTTCCTGCAAAGTTTGGTTAAGATAGCTTTAAAACTGACGTAGGAGATCGCATAGAAACAGACGGACAGACGGACATGGATATACCAACTCAGCTCGTCATGCTGATCAAGAATATATATACTTTGTGTGGTCGGAGATGCTTCCTTCTATGCGTTACAAACATCTGGACAATTTTAATATACTCTCCGCAAGGGTATGAAAAGGCAACTACACTTTGTGGAAATATGGCAGAAGAGACCACGGTTTTTTTGGTCGGCTTATTGAGCACAATTTTTTAGAGTACGTGCTCCTTCTATGCGTTACAAACATCTCGATAATTTTAATATACCCTCTAACAAGGGTATAAAAAGTGCATAAAATCCGATGTCTTACTAGACATTAATTAAATGATTTATATTATTAGCTTGGTTTTATTACCTTTATCAGCGAACAATTAAATTTGCTGTTTTCCAAACTTGATTTGTAAAAAATCATAATTTTCACCTGCAAATACATAATAGTTCCACATTTCAACAACAATTACTCAATAATCACACTTTACAGGTACAATTATTCAAGTAATTAAATTTTGTAATTTTTTAATTTTTTTAATTTCAAGTTGCAATTACGATTATTAAAATATGGTTTTTAGGAATTGTTTTTTCATTATCTGAAAAATTGTGTTTTTACTAAAAAAATAAATTGTATTAATTCAAAATATGTAAATTCTCAGGATTGATTCAAAAATGAATCATTCGTTTACAGCTCTGGGTTTTAGTATTGAAAAGTAATTAAATACGAAAAAAGTTTTTATTACATTACAGCTCTGCCACAAGCTAAAGAGAGGACGACAGCTCAGAAGCGCACCCCGAAGTCCCTGAATTTGTTGCAGCCAAATCAGTTAGATGATGAAATTCCCCTGGGCCTTAATCTGGTGGATGATGCCCTGGAACTTATCGATCCACTGGGCGGTAATGGCGGCCTCGATATTAGTGGCATTTTCGATGTCGAACTTTCCACGAACAAAGAAAACGGATTAAATAAGAATAATAGAATTTCTATATAATACATAATAAATTATATAAAGAAAATCAAAACATTCACCAGCCGAGAAATAAAAAGGTCTGTTCGGGTGGAAGTCCCAAATGGAAATGAAATAACTAGCTAGAAAATCAAGCAGCTTAAAGCGCGAAAGCAAAAGTCAAAAGCCTACTTAGGGAAGGAAAGGAACTGGGAAAAATGTTTTGCCAAGGCTGCTGCTGATTTAAGCTGTTATCTTTCTATATTTTATTAGTTGGCGTTGAGTTCAAATAAAGTGTTTTAGTGCTTTCAAAAGGCTACTCTGATTTAAAATATTAGAGTATTCACCAGCCCGCGTAAAAGCGTAATTGTGTAAATTTACGCGAAGCAACTTTTGAGCGTCCCTTCTGTTTTCCCTAATTTCCGAAGCTGTCAGCTGTTTTTGACAGGCTGTGAGTTTTGATGTCACTTGTGAGGCAAATCTTGATACGTAAATGTAAATCAAAATAAAAATGCCAAGAGAAAGTGTACAAGAAGCACTGATTAAGCGAAAAATAGACCAAGCGCTTCATGAAATAGAATGCATTGATGATAGGTGTACAAATCAAGCTAAATACGAGCATGAAGAAATAAGAATACATAAAAAATCTTTAGGTATGGACCATGATGCTGTCGATGAAGTGATGGACGAGGTAATGGAGGATCTTACTGCAATTGCATGCAGTCGGCGAGGAAACAAGCTCTGTGTGCCCAAATCAATCAACTGGCGAACCAATGTGCTGCCATTTTTCAATGATGGTCGCTTTTTCCAAATGCTACGTGTCACTAAGAGTCGGTTCGCGTTGATTGCCGACCCAGTCGGACTTTGCAGAACGTGATCCCCAAAGAAATGCCATTTTTCATACTGATTGTTACACGGAAAAAATCACTACATATTTTTTTAATATGATAGAAGTGTAAAATTCTGTTTGAAATTGTATCTGCATTCTTTCCTCATGTGTTTGGAAGGCTAAAAGTCACCATAACATGAGACGTTCCCTTCTGTAGGCAGTGCTTTTGGCACCTATTACAGTGAAGGAGAAATGCGGAATGCAAAGACAAACGAAGCAAGCCAAGGGAAAGAAGGCAAAATAAAGAGGACAAACGGGACAAAATGAACATTTTTGCGTCGTATTCTTTAATTTTCTTTGACTTCAATTTTCTAACAAGTTTTGCTTGCATTAAGAAGTTGGCGTCAACAGCAACAGCAGCAATTGCGAGCCTTAAAAATGTAAAATATCAAAGTAGACTTTTATTGGAAATTAAACCGATGTGTGAATTATATGAATAATAATATAATATTGTAGTTTCCACAGATTCAACTCAGCAATATATGGTGAGTCAAAATGTATATAAATCATCACGAAATAAATTATCGAAAATTTTAAAATTCCACAGTGACTTAAGAAGGAAGGGTATTCGTTCGAAGATTACAGAAAGGCGTTTCAGAGAACCAAAAACAAAATATACAAAGCGGCTACAGATGCAAAAAAACAACAGGAAACAGCGATCATAACAATAACAACAATCAAATATAACTTGAAAAAGCCTTAAACTTAAAAACTTATTGTATTATTATATTTAAAATTTTTTTTTTAATTTTTGTTTGAGATTTGGATTAAGCAAAACGGAATAAAAAATTTACAACTTCAATTGAAACAAAAATATAAATATTTTTTAATTTTTTTTTTTGCCCCGTTCCAAAGTCACATCTTTAATATGCTCTTTTTCATGCCATCCAAAATGGGTTCCAAAAGAACATGTTAATCATACATTTTTTGCGCAGCGAACGACGCATGCATGGAATATTCCTTTCAGACGGATGGACTTCTGGAACTGTTCTATGAGAAAGAGAAATTTGAAGGGAAACCCGAACGATTCACAAAGTTGAAGGCAACAACAAAAACTCAAAGATGCATTCTTTGACGGTTTCACGATTTAATAAAAGCGAATGGAAATTTTCGGTCTTGGGAACTACTTCTTCGGTGAAAAAGAAGTTGTAAAGATGTGAATTTTTCATGGTGTCAGGTCCGGCTGGGGAATTGATGCACGCTTTGTGTCGACTTCATTTCGACCCCTAATGTAACTGGAGTTAGCGATTGCAGTTTTTGGTTTGTCGTCGTCAAAAGAAAATTCATCAATAAGCAAAACTGCAACTATTTCTAGGTCATGTTAGAGAGTGTTTGGAGCTATTTTGAGGAAAATGTGCCAATTTATTTACTGGCCAGATGCAGCTAACGGACAATTGATTTGATTTTTTTTTTGGTTTGACCGCATATTTTGAAGGCAAAAATCTCGAAATGGCTCGATACCAAGTGTTTTTTGTCGATACTTTGAATAATTTTACAGCACTTCAAATCTTTACACTTTTACGCTTTTACGCTGATTTTTTAAACATACCTAGCCAGCAAAAAGTTGGTAATTTTTTTCGTATGTGTTTTGTTGTTGTAGGGCGGGATCCACCGGTCGCCAAAAAATTTCTTGTGAAAAAGTTGATATTCCGCAGATACTTAACAGAGTCTGCTAAGCCTATGTTAATAACACGAAAACACATTATACTCTGTCGATAAACGTTTCAAAGAAACTTTTGGCTATCTGCAGTATTAGCGCAGTGAACGTTGGTAACTGCCTCTTCAGACATTTTCCTTAAAATTGTGTCTGGCACAATCAATGGCATTAAATGCAATTTGATGTAGTCCCGAGCAGCGGCACCTTAACGAACACATCGCACTTGGCTGCCACGGCAAAGATTTCGTTCATCTCGATTGGAAAATAGCTCGCGCATTTCTGGCGATTTGCCTCCGTAAAGTTGGTCAGCTCAGCATGATGATCTTCTGGGTGTAGTGCTGTAGCATGTGTGACTTGGCGGCGTATATAGCTCAGCTGGCAGCGGTCCCTGGGTGGTCACATAGCTTTTGGCCACCTAGTCGAGGCCCTGTCAGGGAAACGTTAAGAAATGGAAGTGATTTATAAAGTTGTAGTTTGGTTCGCCCATTTCTTACCGTGATATAATTGGCATTGATGTAGGGCACATCCTCGTTGCCCGATCCGCATTTGCTCGGTCACCTTCAGGGGGTCAATTGAGGCTACACTATCCGCTATACTACCGTTTGATAGGAGGACAGCAGTTCGCTGTCCACTCAACTGGGAGCGGGCATTTGGTTTGTGGCCGTTTTACTGTCGCGATCATTGAGCACCGGCGGCTGTTCAATGATTTTCCTTTTGGTCTGGTAGCTGTGATCGAAGACATACATAGTTGATGCGAATCAAATCGAACTGATTGAGGGGACTGGAGTGTGAAGTGTTTGAATGCTGGCCAAATAGACTTTAAGATCCTCGCTTGTGGTTTGTGGTGACAGGAGACGCCACATGATGTTGCAGACCGTGCTCCGGTCCACCGGTGTTCTCTAGCGGGTTTCCGAGTGTTTCTTATCCGCCAAGTCCCGCACCTCGCTCCTCACTTTCACGGCGTTTATTAAATTCAGCTTGGCCGCCATAGAAAATGCCATATAAAAACCTATTTTGTTCACGTCACGGCAAAACAGCACTTAAAGCACTTAACAGCGCTTGAACAAAACGTAGTGGCAGACGTAATACGTATAAGCATTTTTCGCGATTGGTAGAAACCGAATTTGAAACGGCCACACACAAAAATTCCTTAGCAGTTTTTTTTTATATAGAGTTTTTCATTTCGCAGCCGTTTTCGTAGCCATGGACAGCGCCCTTGTGTCGTAAACTTTTGGAGTTTACGCTTCTACGAGGGCTGGTGAATACCCAATATAGTTAACTCATAAGACTTTGATTTACATCATGTCTCATAATGCTCGAAGGTACCTTCGAGAATCGATCACACAATTTAAAAAAGTGAATTCAAAGAAGACCAAGAAATAAACTAAAAATCATTCGGAGAGCTTCACTGAGGACTATAATGTGTCGCCGATCAAAGCGGTCAAATAGCCTATCTATGCCTATGCCTATGTCTATCCCTAAACATAAAATAATTTTATTATAATTTTTAGACAGAATAAAGACAGTTTAATACTATGAGTACAAGACAACCGCGGACTGCATATTAAAAAACAACGAAATTAAAAAGAAACAGGAAGAAAAGACATTTTGGTTATTTGACTAGTTACACTGTGACACATTTTTGAACTCAAAAAAGTAGATAGCGTCGAGACCCAAAAACTCTACCATCATAAGATGGTAGACAAAATCCATCGCTGGGTTTGGTCTGGTTAGCTGCCGTTTTCTTTTTATTGCTCTTTGAAGTTTTCAGCTTCTGATTGGGATTCGCAACTCCATATCTCGTAAACTATTTGGAATTTCGCAAGTCAAAAGAGTCACATCTTTATACTCAAAATTACAAAGATGTCTTAAAATCATCATGTTTTCCCCTCATTTTGTACTATTTTTCAACTTTGTCTTGAAAACTGTAACGAATTTGACTAAGCAATGCAGGACTAAAACGTAGCTTGGACTTAAATAAACAAACAATTGGGAACATACCAACTTCATTCGATTGGTCCTTCGTATAGTTACGGGGTCTGAAGCTTGTAGAATTGGAACCAAAACCCGAAAAATGGCAATTTTGGGTACCAATTGGCTGACACAATCAAAAATTTCGATTGTTTTGTATTAAAGCAAGACAACAGCAATACAGTAATTTCGCAAAGTTTTGTCAAAATCTGTCGGAAAAGGGGGTTCAGTTAGAAATTTTTTTGGATTTTAATGCTACCGTTCTTAAAATCTAACGTTTCAAAAACAGCATTTGCAAGGCAACTAGAAGCTTCGGCACAGACGAAGTTAGCAATTTATGCAAAACTAGCTGTATACCTGGCGTTCCCCGGGTCCTTTGCATTGAATGGATATGTTTCATATGAGAGCGTTTTTATCCAAGTTTGAACTGACAACAAGTTGATATTAACATTTGAAACCTCACATCAAATTTCCAGTTCATAGTTTAAATAATTTCTAAGAAATTTTGAATGTCTAACACTCACAATGTAAAGCTAATAACCAATTTTCTATATCACAGTCAAAATTCAACCGGCTGGTTCACCTAACTTCTTAATACTATCAAGTTTTCAGTTCATAGCTAAATTAAGCTCTGAGATATACCTCCGAACTACTTTTAAACCGGTTCGATACCGGTCCCAATTCATTACAATATCCAACTTCTTATTACCATAGAAAAAAGTATATTTATTGATGATTCATTGGATGATTTCTATATCAATTTTGACTGGATATTTTTTATAAAAAAGAAATAGAATATAAATAATATCCATTCTTAGATTTTCATCCAATGGAGCACATGGAGCTATCAAAAAAAAAAAGGATACGATAATAATATCTATTACAAATTGATATTAATGCATCTTTAGCTTTCTGTGTACAGCCTAAATTTCAAGTTCATAGATTAAATAACTTCTCCATTATACCAACCTACAGTCTACATTTTACATTCATATTTAAAATAACTTCTAAGGTATGGCTCTGAGCCACTTTTAAACCGGTTCAAAATCGATCCTGAAAGAGTAAAATGTTCAGCTCCATATTACCAACCTACAGAACAAATTTCAAGTGCAGCTTGAATGACTTCTGAGATATAGCTCTGAACCACTTTTATCACTTTCGAACCGGTTCACAGACTTGAGATATAGCCTTTGACTCTTTCCTGATCAGCATGAACATAATGTAAAAATTTCGTGCAGATCGGTTTAGCGGTTTAGACGCCTATAAGGAACAAACATACATACAAACATACTTTCACTTTAATATATACATATGTATTGATTGTTTTTAGCGGACTTAGGTCATTTTCAAGATATAAACAAGATGTGTGCAATCAGAACTTAAGTCAGACATGCGGTTCAAATTATGCAAATAGGCAAAATCCGCTGTCTACAGTCATATTTATGTTATATTTTTTGTATATATTTCATGGCGACAGCGGAATCGATATGATCAGACAATTTGCCAGGGAGGCACTTTTGTTTTATTATTTTACTTATTGGGTTTTAAGTTATTTTTATTGTAAACTTTCTTCTTGAATTGGAGTTGCAATCGTTGCTTATTGTTTATGTATATATTCAAGCTAAATTTTTGTTGTTCTAGCGCATCAATTTTTGGCGTCAGTGTGATGCCTCATATCAGGATGGTAGCGGATCAGCGTTTATGAGTGTCTATATGGCGACATGTTGCCGCGTCAGTTTGACGAAGGCTCCTCCTCTTACTCTTGGTGTTTTTACGACTGGGATAGTGGCTATGCGCTCCTCCTGCTGACGTCTTCACTCTTAGTAGGCTTGATCAGCAATAGAAAGGGGGACAAGCAAGAACCGGCGAAGGGCTGCCAGACATGCATTCAATGCAAATGCAACGAAAAATTTCGTTTTGATTGGCACTGGCAAAATCTGGACACATTTGACAAAAAATTCTTTGTAAATTGATCAGGGATCGTAACGATTATAATTTTTAAAATATAAATTACTTTTAAGAATTATTTTTATTATAAAAATTTAAAAGATAAAAATTTAAAAGAGAGAGATAAGAGTTATTTTTCAACTTTTATTTTAAAAATAGAAAATAAAAATTGATTTTGAATATCTTTTAAATCAAGCGGTGCATTACAAAAGGAGTCATATATCTATGTTTCAATATCTTTCCATTGATATATCACATGTGAAGAGAATCGAAGAAAGTCGGTCAAGCCCATACTGTAACTTACTCTGTACCTGCGAAATTGAATTCTCAGTGTTTCACTCCCAGAGTTTATGTAAGTATGAAAGTTTGATAGCACTAGGGATGCAAACTGGCTGTGAACCGAACTAAAATAAACCAAACCGCTAGTCCGTGCTCATAAACCAAACAGCGAACCAAACCGATGCTTTGTGGAGTAGTGTCTACTTGACTCGTCGATGGATGCGATCCTTGCAATGAAACGGGGTCCTTCTCTGGTGCGCTATTCTGCTTACAATTAAAATACATTTAGGATCTATATGAATATTACGCATTTTGAAAAAACTTACCATTTTATTATGGATAAGTATTTGTCGCATTAGGTGTGTTAAGTGATTTCTGGCAAATTTAAGTTGAATAGGATTTTTAAGTTAAACTCTGAGAATTCGCGGATCCAAGTAAATTGAAGAGACAACAGCTTCATACTGGCACTGAATCGATAAAGTATTGTGGTAGCCTTAATATTGATTCTTCAAGGACATATATCAATGGAAAAGAATTGAAACATCGATCATAGAAATATGACTACTTCTGTAATTTACCGCTTGGTTTAAAAGATATTCAAAATCAGTTTTTATTTTCAATTTTTAAATTAAAATAAGATTTATTTTTCAATTTTTTATTTTAAAAAGTGAAAATAAAAGTTTATCCTGTATTTGGATTGGTCTCTCAAATTTCGGATATTTGGAGACGCCCCAAAAATATCTAGAACACTTATTTGGCTTTGATTTTTTTTAAGCCCATAACTTTTATTTGCGGTCCCTGAAATTTATTAAAGGCTTAAATGCAAATCAAAATTTACTAACAATTTATAAACTGATCACAGAATTAACAAAATTCACTTTATGTACATCCAGCAATTTTAAGAGTGCGTAATTTGGCAATTGGCAAATAAACATGCGTAGAAAGTACAAACCAACTATCTACAAAACTGTAAAAGATATGACGTTTTTTCGAAATTGCGGGGGCGGGAGGGGGCGTGGCTTAAATTTAAAATAAGCTTGATCTGTCTGCAAGTATAAGAAGCTTATGTTCAATACACGTCAAGCCTCTATCTCTTACCATCTCTGAGATCTTTTCGTTCATGCGGACAGACAGACAGACAGATGGACAGACGGACGGACGGACATGGCAATATCGACTCGGCTGTTGATGCTGATCAAGAATATATCGCTCACTTACTTCAACACTGGTATAACTCAAAAAATTCGATTTAGGGAAAAACGCGTTTAAAGTTCTCAATAGATTTAAGCACGAGAAAATAGTTCCTTTTGTTTCGAGTTAATCTAGTAAACTGTTAACAAAAAAAAATGCTCATTGTAAAAATTTGAAAATATGATGTTTTAACTGAAAGCCGAAAGATCTTTGAACAATATCGACTGCAGGACAACTGAGATATGACGCTCTTGCATTAACATGAAAATTAACCTAAAAAATGATATGGCGAGATATTCTCATATTACACCAAAAGTATAAGAGATATCAATATGAAAATTTTACACAATATAGAACACGATACAGCGAATATTTCTGCATCATTAAGTCAAAAATCGTATTTTTTGAGTAATGCCAGTCTTGAAGTAAGTGGGCGATATATACTTGTTAGGGTCGGATACGATTCCTTATCTCTGTTACATATTTTTGCACTAACTTAATATACTCTGTGTACCTTTGGTTCAAAATATAAAAATAGCGGAAAGTTAACTTAGTCTCGGCCGAAGCTCGTATAATTTATGTAAACTAGAACTACTTTTCGACCGATCGTTCCTATGGCAGCTATATGCTATAGTCATCTGATTTGGATCAAACTTGGCAGAATTGTGTGGTAGCATATAATATTGATCAGTAACAAGTTTGGGAGCGATAGCATTGAAAAGTTTTTCTTACTAAGACTTTTTTCGAAACTATATTTTGTATGGCAGCTATACTATATAGTTGACCGATTTTCATCAAACTTAGTGGAATTGTGTAAAAGCATAGAAAACTTATAAATACGAGGATTGGGGACGTTCGCGTTAAACACAAATAAGTTTTTCTAACTAAAACTACTTTTCGACCGATAGTTCCTATGGCAGCTATATGCTATAGTCATTCGATCCGGCCGGTTCCGACAAATGTGCAACGTATTTCTACCAAAAGGCTTCGTGCAAAGTTTGGTTAAGATAGCTTTAAAACTGACGTAGGAGATCGCATAGAAACAGACGGACAGACGGACATGGATATACCAACTCAGCTCGTCATGCTGATCAAGAATATATATACTTTGTGTGGTCGGAGATGCTTCCTTCTATGCGTTACAAACATCTGGACATTTGCGGAGAGTATCCGCAAGGGTATGAAAAGGCAACTACACTTTGTGGAAATATGGCAGAAGAGACCACGGTTTTTTTGGTCGGCTTATTGAGCACAATTTTTTAGAGTACGTGCTCCTTCTATGCGTTACAAACATCTCGATAATTTTAATATACCCTCTAACAAGGGTATAAAAAGTGCATAAAATCCGATGTCTTACTAGACATTAATTAAATGATTTATATTATTAGCTTGGTTTTATTACCTTTATCAGCGAACCATTAAATTTGCTGTTTTCCAAACTTGATTTGTAAAAAATCATAATTTTCACCTGCAAATACATAATAGTTCCACATTTCAACAACAATTACTCAATAATCACACTTTACAGGTACAATTATTCAAGTAATTAAATTTTGTAATTTTTTAATTTTTTTAATTTCAAGTTGCAATTACGATTATTAAAATATGGTTTTTAGGAATTGTTTTTTCATTATCTGAAAAATTGTGTTTTTACTAAAAAAATAAATTGTATTAATTCAAAATATGTAAATTCTCAGGATTGATTCAAAAATGAATCATTCGTTTACAGCTCTGGGTTTTAGTATTGAAAAGTAATTAAATACGAAAAAAGTTTTTATTACATTACAGCTCTGCCACAAGCTAAAGAGAGGACGACAGCTCAGAAGCGCACCCCGAAGTCCCTGAATTTGTTGCAGCCAAATCAGTTAGATGATGAAATTCCCCTGGGCCTTAATCTGGTGGATGATGCCCTGGAACTTATCGATCCACTGGGCGGTAATGGCGGCCTCGATATTAGTGGCATTTTCGATGATGATGATGTCGAACTTTCCACGAACAAAGAAAACCGATTAAATAAGAATAATAGAATTTCTTTATAATATATAATAAATTATATAAAGAAAATCAAAACATTCACCAGCCGAGAAATAAAAAGGTCTGTTCGGGTGGAAGTCCCAAATGGAAATGAAATAACTAGCTAGAAAATCAAGCAGCTTAAAGCGCGAAAGCAAAAGTCAAAAGGCTACTTAGGTAAGGAAAGGAACTAGGAAAAATGTTTTGCCAAGGCTGCTGCTGATTTAAGCTGTTATCTTTCTATATTTTATTAGTTGGCGTTGAGTTCAAACAAAGTGGTTTAGTACTTCCAAAAAGGCTACTCTGATTTAAAATATTAGAGTATTCACCAGCCCGCGTAAAAGCGTAATTGTGTAAATTTACGCGAAGCAGCTTTTGAGCGTCCCTTTTGTTTTCCCTAATTTCCGAAGCGGTCAGCTGTTTTTGATAGGCTGTGAGTTTTGATGTCACTTGTGAGGCAAATCTTGATACGTAAATGTAAATCAAAATAAAAATGCCAAGAGAAAGTGTACAAGAAGCACTGATTAAGCGAAAAATAGACCTAGCGCTTCATGAAATAGAATGCATTGATGATAGGTGTACAAATCAAGCTAAATACGAGCATGAAGAAATAAGAATACATAAAAAATCTTTAGGTATGGACCATGATGCTGTCGATGAAGTGATGGACGAGGAAATGGAGGATCTTACTGCAATTGCATGCAGTCGGCGAGGAAACAAGCTCTGTGTGCCCAAAACAATCAACTGGCGAACCAATGTGCTGCCATTTTTCAATGATGGTCGCTTTTTCCAAATGCTACGTGTCACTAAGAGTCGGATCGCGTTGATTGCCGACCCAGTCGGACTTTGCAGAACGTGATTCCCAAAGAAATGCCAATGCAAAGACAAGCGAAGCAAGCCAAGGGAAAGAAGGCAAAATAAAGAGGACAAACGGGACAAAATGAACATTTTTGCGTCGTATTCCTTAATTTTCTTTGCCTTCAATTTTCTAACAAGTTTTGCTTGCATTAAGAAGTTGGCGTCAACAGCAACAGCAGCAATTGCGAGACTTAAAAATTTAAAATATCAAAGTAGACTTTTATTGGAAATTAAACCGATGTGTGAATTATATGAATAATAATATAATATTGTAGTTTCCACAGATTCAACTCAGCAATATATGGTGAGTCAAAATGTATATAAATCATCACGAAATAAATTATCGAAAATTTTAAAATTCCACAGTGACTTAAGAAGGAAGGGTATTCGTTCGAAGATTACAGAAAGGCGTTTTAGAGAACCAAAAACAAAATATACAAAGCGGCTACAGATGCAAAAAAACAACAGGAAACAGCGATCATAACAATAACAACAATCAAATATAACTTGAAAAAGCCTTAAACTTAAAAACTTATTGTATTATTATATTTAAAATTTTTTTTTTTAATTTTTGTTTGAGATTTGGATTAAGCAAAACGGAATAAAAAATTTACAACTTCAATTGAAACAAAAATATAAATATTTTTTAATTTTTTTTTTTGCCCCGTTCCAAAGTCACATCTTTAATATGCTCTTTTTCATGCCATCCAAAATGGGTTCCAAAAGAACATGTTAATCATACATTTTTTGCGCAGCGAACGACGCATGCATGGAATATTCCTTTCAGACGGATGGACTTCTGGAACTGTTCTATGAGAAAGAGAAATTTGAAGGGAAACCCGAACGATTCACAAAGTTGAAGGCAACAACAAAAACTCAAAGATGCATTCTTTGACGGTTTCACGATTTAATAAAAGCGAATGGAAATTTTCGGTCTTGGGAACTACTTCTTCGGTGAAAAAGAAGTTGTAAAGATGTGAATTTTTCATGGTGTCAGGTCCGGCTGGGGAATTGATGCACGCTTTGTGTCGACTTCATTTCGACCCCTAATGTAACTGGAGTTAGCGATTGCAGTTTTTGGTTTGTCGTCGTCAAAAGAAAATTCATCAATAAGCAAAACTGCAACTATTTCTAGATCATGTTAGAGAGTGTTTGGAGCTATTTAAAGGAAAATGTGTCAATTTATTTACTGGCCAGATGCAGCTAACGGACAATTGATTTGATTTTTTTTTTGGTTTGACCGCATATTTTGAAGGCAAAAATCGCGAAATGGCTCCATACCAAGTGTTTTTTGAATAATTTTACAGCACTTCAAATCTTTACACTTTTACGCTTTTACGCTGATATTTTAAACATACCTAGCCAGCAAAAAGTTGGTAATTTTTTTCCTATGTGTTTTGTTGTTGTGTCGTAAACTTTTGGAGTTTACGCTTTTGATTTACGCTTTTACGAGGGCTGGTGAATACCCTATTTAGTTAACTCATAAGGCTTTGATTTACATCATGGCTCATAATGCTCGAAGGTACCTTCGAGAATCGATCACACAATTTAAAAAAGTGAATTCAAAGAAGACCAAGAAATAAACCAAAAATTATTCGGAGAGCTTCATGAGGACTAACATGTGGCGCCGATCAAAGCTTTCAAATGCCTATCTACGCCTGTGTCTGTCTATGCCTAAACATAAAATAATTTTATAATTTTTAGACAGAAAAAAC